>ML371200.1:2242-28468 GCA_005239525.1 Nicotiana knightiana | reverse complement strand
AATTCCTGTATTACTTGTCGACCACGTACACTTGCGTGTGCATTGGGAAATCAACCAACACCAACCATGCCACCGTTAACCTATTCACAGGAGATATCCCACCTGTGAAAATCACCCACGGACACCTTCCAACGACGCTGAAATGCACACTCTCTCCGACATCAATACCCCATCATACGCCCTGCTTCATTTACCAACTTTACTAGTCCGTCCGCTCCTCATGGACATCCATTAAATGCGTGACAATATCTTCTATTTCCAAGCTATGTTGCCGCTCCCCCACTTTGCGACTGCTCGACTTCCGCTTCTTCATTACTATTTCACAACACTCAGACCCAATGCAAGCGAAGAAACCATAGCACCGACAAACTTAACATATTCCATTCTATCAGTGACGACGACATCACATCACAGGTGCATATCCCACCTCACTTGAAAATACCAAGTCTTACTATTTTATCAACCCCAACAGGACAATTCATAATCCAAATGCCTTTCCTCTGCCGAAACTAAAATGTTGAAATCTCGAATTCACGCCCTGAGAAGACCTCCCTTCAAGCCATTCATCTCCCCCAACATATGGGCAAGCATCCTATCATCATATCGACATCGCGCGATAACCACTCGTAAGCATCATCACTATCTGAGCATAACCTTAAGGCTCTCAGAAACACAGCTACTGAGCTGAAACAACATATTATCCATCTGCAGGGCCATAACAACAGTCCCCAACCAATTACACATGGGAAACATCTCTCACCATATTCGTAGCACCATTTCAATTCCTCAAATTCCTGATTCACAGCAAGCACTTCGCGACGCGTAAGATTGAGTAGGAGGAAACATAGGCATAAGCCTTAAAGAAATCAAATCGCACGATGAGGAATCAAGAAGGGAAGTACTCCTAACAACCTTGTAGCCTCTCGAAGATAAGTACAGACGTCTCTGTACCGATCCGCAAGACTCTACTAGACTTGCTCATGACTCGTGAGACCTAAGGGAACCTAGTGCTCTGATACCATGTTGTCACGACCCAAAATCTATTAAGGTCGTGATGGCGCCGGACACCATGTCAGGCAAGCCAATCATTAATTAGTTGAAATAAATTTATGTTTTAACATTTTTGAAATCGTGACCTTTCACTTACAACCTAATGAGCGAATAAAAATTTATAAATAAATACGACATGTAAACCATTCCATTTATTAAATTAAATCCCAAACACATTCCAAAACCCGGTGTCACAAGTGCATGAGCAAATTCTAAGAATTTTACGACTTCTACAAAGCTTGTCTGAAATGCAATTGGAAAAGGAAATTAAAATGAAATAATACAATACGAGGGAGACTCTGTCAGCTGCGGATCGCCTCCAGATAATGCAGCTCGCCTAAGTCTCCAAACCATCCACATCGCTATGAAGGTACCTGTGCAATAAAAATGCACAGCAAGTGTAGCATGAGTACAAAAACAATGTGTACTCAATAAGTCGCCTGCATAACCTCTGAGAGGTAGGGACGATAGGTCGAATTAGACGCTCACTAAGGTCCAACAAATTAATTTAGCACAATATGATATCAGTAATAGGCATACGAGGATGATAAAACAGTAAGCATTACGGATAGCTGAAATTCAAATAAATACTGAAAGTAAATAAACAGTTACTACTTCCTCACTTTCCCCCCAAATTTCTTAAATAAACAATTACTTATTTATTTTCCCCCAAATATCTTGTCACTTCAAAATCCTTGAAAAATATTTAACAATTTAGCATACGCATACGGGATAAGGACAACCGGCCTGAGCCATAAAAATAATCATGTATGTGCACTGCCGAGGGTCGAACGGCCCGAACCATAAGTGCATCTTTGCCATAAAATAATCATATCTATGCACTGCCGAGGGTCGAACGGCCCGAACCATAAGTGCATATTTCAATCCACTGTGGCGTACGGCCCCCTCCCATGAGAGTGGGGGAAATAACACTCCGCTCGCGGAATGTAAATTGTGAAGCGGTCACATGCAGTCATGCACAACCAACAGTCCACCCCGACTATGTCGGGAAAACAAATACTCAAGTAAATGACAAATTTCTCTTTTTAAAAGTCACAAAATAGTATTTAAATTCTTTATCGAAATTCATTGCCAAGTTTTATAATATTCAATAATATAACCTTATCCTGAATACAATTATGCACGGAGGAAAATAATTCTCTTTCTAGATGATTAAGAAAATGAACTGTAGTCTTCTTAGATATTAAATTGCTATTTTGATCATATTAGCGGTCTAATATTACTGGCAAGATCACAAGTATGGCATGCTAGTGGGTCTTAGACTACCCGGACATGGCATAATAGTAGCTACGCACGGACTCCCGTCACCTCGTGCGTATATAGCCCCCGCAGATAGTAGCACATACTTAATTAGTTCAACTAGGGGGACAATTCCCCCTCAAAAAGTTAGAAAGGAGACTTACCTCGCTCCGAAATTCCATAACCGGCTTCCAAGTCCTTCCGACGACTCCAATGGACGCACAACGCCCCCAAAACTATCCAAATAACGACAAACTAATGACAATATACTCTAACATTTGCAACAATTCAAATTATATAATTTCCCCACTCCGCTCAGTGAATTGACCAAAATGTCCTCGGGCCCACGTACCCGGAATCTGAAATTTCTCGAAGATATATTCTACTTATAGCCTTACTAGCTCAAATATACAATTTAGACTAAATTTCATGCTCAAATTCGTGGTGGAAGTCAAAAACACCATTTCTAGGTTTTTCTTCAAAATTTCCCAATTTTTTCCACAATTTTCATGTATAATTCCATGTAATAACCTTGTATTTAACTTAGAATCATGAAGGAATTACTTACCTAGCATTTCATGAAAAAAATCCTCTGTTGAAGCCCCTCAAAATCGCCCCACACCAAGAGAAAATGGGAGAAATGAGCCAAGAATCCCGTTTAAAATAATACATTGCCCCGGCATCCTTCTGTGCGATCGCACAACATCAACCACGATCGCACAAGCAAAATCCCAGAAGCCTCCCAGCACACCATGTGCGATCGCACAGTCACATCTGCGGTCGCACAAGCCAAAACCTGCAACCTCATTTTTTTCTTCTGTGCGGTTGCATTCCTCCTTGTGCGATCGCACAAGCCAAAAATTCCATCCCTCAAATTCTTCTCCGCGATCGCACAACTAAGGCTGTGATCGCACTGAGTCCCCGAAACACCAGAAAACAGCATCAACCAAGCACTTGAAAATAACTCGGAACCACCCCGAAACACACCCGAGGCCCTCGGGACCCCGTCCAAATCACACAACTCAGTCCCATAACCTCACACGGACTTGCTCGAGGCTTCGAATCACATCAAACAACGCCGAAATCATCGCACTAAAATTCAACTTTATGAACTTTAAAATTTCCAAGTTCTACATCTGAAGCCGAAACCTATCAAATCACGTCCGATTGACCTCAAATTTTTCACACAAATCATATTAGACATTACGGACATGCTCCAACTTCCGGAATCGCATTCCCACCCCGATATCAAAATTTCCACTTCCGGTCGGATTTCTCAAAAACCTTCAAATTTCTATCTTTAGCCAAACGACTTCAAAATAACCTACGGACATTCGAATTCACTTCCGAGCGCGCTCCCAACTCCAGAATCAGCATTCGAAGCTATTTCCAGACTCGGAACCTCAAACGGACATCAATATCACTGAAATGCGCTTCAAGACAAACTTAGGAAATTCCTTCAAAAATGATGCTTCCACAATATACGCCGAAACGCTCCCGGGTTATCCAAAACCTGATCCGGACATACGCCCAAGTCCGAAATCATCATACGAACCTGCATGAACCTTCAAATCCTGATTCGGAGGTTGTTTATTCAAAATTCCAATCTTAGTCAATTCTTCCAACTCAAGGCTTCTGAAATGAGAATTTTCTTTCAAAATAAACTCTAAAATTCCCGAAATTCAATTCCAACCACACCTACAAGCCATAATACCTGAAACGAAGCTGCTCATGACCTCAAACTGCTGAACGGCACGCTAGAGCTCAAAACGACTATCACGACCCAATTAACCCTCCGAAAGATATCGTGACGGCACCTAGTCTCTATGACTAGGTAAGCCTAGAAATTTGGGGAAAAACATCACAATCAATAAAATAAAGACCAAAAAGGATATCAACTAGATATAAGGTAGCTACTTAGCATATATACAGTTTGCACTTCCCAAAACCCGGAATATCACCAACATCACAAGCTAAACTCTATGGTTCAATATACAAACTGGAAATGAAAGTGTAGTCTCATATACGAACTATAACTATGCTAAGATAGGAGGGGGGACTCACAAGCTTTGCGGACGCTGCAGAAATACCTCAAAGTCTCCCGAAGATCTGCTACTCTACTGACTCCGGGACGGTGCGCTGGGACCTGGATCTGCACATGGGAAAACCAGCGCAGAAGGGCATGAGTACTCCACATTCGGTACCCAGTAAGTGCCAAGCCTAACCCCAGTCAAGTAGTGACGAGGTCAGGTTGCGGCTCTACTGAGTTTGCAAAAATAAACAGATATAATTAACAGTTAAGTAAAACAGTAATAATTAACAGGAAGTAAAGCGAACTGGAAAGAACGAAGTAATAAATCTCATTTCTGCACAGTATATAAATCGGGAGATACTCGTACAATGCAATACAGGGGAAAGTCTCAGGTCTCGGCCTGCAGTCCCAATGTAAATATGCAATGCAATGCATGGGAAAGTCTTAGGTCGTATCCCGCAGTCCCAATATAAAGATGCAATGCAATGCAAGGGAAAGTCTCAGGTCATAGCCCGCAGTCCCTATGTAAATATGTAATGCGAGATGTATATCAGATATAGCGTAATTCAAAAGTTTGGGAAAACACTTGGCAAATATACAGGAAAGGTACTTAACCCAGTTTTAAATAATAGTAACAAGTGGAAAATCAGGTAAAATCTTTGGACTTGATAAAATCTTAAGCCGCTACACAGTTAAACCAATAACCGAAATAATATGAATTGAAGATGAAGTATATCATAAAAGAAAACAATGGATTTAGTGAAAATATACCGTGCACGTACTCGTCACCTCACGTACACGGGGTTTTTATGCCAAATATCAGTTATAAATGCCTAAGGGAATTCCCCAACACAGAGTTAGGCAAGCCACTTACCTCGACTGTGATAATCAAACAATAATCACGCTCTTGCCACGAGTATCCAACTCCGGGTTGCCCAAATCTATTCAATTCGATTTCATAGTGTAACTAATATTCCAAGAAATCAAAATAACTAATAAATTCGAAGCTAACACGCGAAATTAGGAATTTTGACCAAAACGCCCCTCGGGCCCACGTCTCGGAATTGGGTAAAAGTTATATTTTCTGGACACCCATTCACTCACGAACTCACTCAACCAGAAACATCGAAATCCGATGCCAAAAACCCCTTAAATTCTCAGAATTTCAATTTGAGGAATTTTCATCATGTGCACATGGTTTTTCCCCCATTTTTGATGATTAAACTAAGAAAAACAACGGGGATTAATGGTTTAACAATGAATGAGGATTAGAAAAAGTTACCTATGATCCTTCTCTTCAAAACCCACTGGAAATCGCCGATTCCCGAGCTCTCAAACGATTTTTAGACTTATGAGATAAACCCTCAGTTTTTTGGAATAAACACACAGGGATCTCGCACCTGCGGTCCCGATCACCATGCCTGCGGTACCGCACCTGCGGAAAAAGCATCGCAGGTGCGGAATTCACTTAAGTCCACTGAGGTCGCACCTGCGGTCGTTTGGTCGCGCCTGCGGTTCTGCACCTGCCGAACCCAGGTCGCACCTGCGACCACTGGTCAATTCCCTCACCATCGCACCTGCGATAAGCCCTATCGCCTCTGCGTGTCCGCACCTGCGGGAAAACCTTCGCAGGTGCGAAAACACCAGAAGAGGTTTGGTTCAGCAATTTTATAAGTTCCAAATTCTCCGGTTAAGCATTAGAAACAACCCCGGGGCCCCCGGGACCTCAACCAAAACCACCAACCGACCTTAATACCTTATTCGAACTAGGTCGAGCCTTAAAAACACGTCTCATAACATTAAAATCATCGATTATGCATAGATTCAAGCCTAGGAACTTAGGAAAATTCTAGAATTCACATGCGACGCCGAAACACGTCTAGACTCATCCGAATGACCTCAAATTTTGCACACAGGTCATAAACGACATTACTGGCCTGCTGTCTCTTTCGAAAATCCATTCCGAGTCTGATATCAAAATCTCACCTATCGGCCGAATTCACCAAAAATCTAACTTTCGCCAATTCAAGCCTAAATCCACAACGGACCTCAAAAACACATTCTGAGTACGCTCCTAACCCTGAAATCACCCAACGGAGCTAACGGAGTCAACGGAATCCCATTCCGGATCCGTCTTCACAC
Source organism: Nicotiana knightiana (assembly GCA_005239525.1). Lineage (NCBI taxonomy): Eukaryota > Viridiplantae > Streptophyta > Magnoliopsida > Solanales > Solanaceae > Nicotiana > Nicotiana knightiana. The sequence continues at coordinate 21,984 of ML371200.1, read as the reverse complement.
AGCTCTAGCTACAGCCAGATTTCTAAAGCTAAGATCCACATTTATGGAATATGTGTCCAAAATCACCCTGGATTTCATCACTTAACACATTGACAGGTTCCAATAACATAAATAGACATGGGAGAAACGGTAAATAGGGGATCAGGGCGTTAATTCTTATAACGACCAACCGGGTCGTTACATCCTCCCCCTCTTAAGAAAATCGTTCGTCCTCGAACGAGCATAGAAACATACCTGAAGTTAGGAAAAGATGAGGGTACTGACTCCACATATCCTGCTCGGTCTCCCAAGTCGCCTCCTCGACTGGCTGACCCCTCCACTGAACCTTTACTAACGCAATATCCTTTGACCTGAGTTTTCTGACCTGCCTGTCCAATATAGCTACAGACTCCTCAACATATGATAGATCCTTGTCCAATACTGAGCTGAAATCCAAGACACGAGTCGGGTCACCGTGATACTTCCGGAGCATGGAGACGTGGAATACCGGATGAACCCCTGCTAGGCTGGGAGGTAGAGCTAGCTCATAAGTGACCTCCCCAACACGTCGCAACACCTCAAAAGGGCCAATAAATCTCAGACTCAGCTTGCCTTTCCTCCCAAACTTCATGACGCCCTTCATAGGCGATACCCGAAGCAAAACCTGGTCACCAGCCATAAATGTTAAGTCCCGAACCTTCTGATCCGCATAGCTCTTCTGCCTGGACTGAGCTGTGCGAAGTCTCTTCTGAATCACCTTCACCTTATCCAGGGCATCCCGAAACAAGTCTGTACCCAATAATCGGGCCTCTCCCGGCTCAAACCATCCCACGGGAGACCTGCACCGCCTACCATACAAGGCCTCATATGGCGCCATCTGAATGCTGGACTGGAAACTGTTGTTGTAGCAAAACTGTGCAAGGGGCAAGAATCGATCCCATGACCCTCCAAAATCCATCACACAGGCACGGAGCATATCCTCGAGGATCTGAATCGTGCGCTTGGGTTGCCCGTCCATCTGAGGGTGAAAAGTTGTGCTCAACTCTACCCTGGTGCCTAACTCCTGTTGAACGGCTCTCCAGAACCGTGAAGTGAACTGTGTACCTCTGTCTGAAATGATAGATACTGGAATACCATGGAGGCGAACAATCTCTCCGATATAAATCTCAGCCAACCTCTCCGATGAATATGTAGTTAGTACCGGAATGAAATGGGCTGATTTGGTCAGCCGATCCACAATCACCCAAATAGCATCATGCTTCCTCAAAGTCCGAGGAAGTCCAACCACAAAGTCCATGGTGATCCGCTCCCACTTCCACTCTAGAAGCTTAATCTGCTGAAGTAACCCTCCCGGTATCGATGCGTATGTGTATTGACTACCGGCAGTTGAATAAGGTGATAGTGAAGAATATGTACCTCTTGGCCTCCCTCTCATCTCTGCCCCGAGCCAACATACTCTCAATCCTCCTAGCAATGCTCACGGCCTGCTGGTAAGTAATATTTGTCTCCATATCTCTGGCCATGCTAGTACGAATGCTGGGATGGAGCCCCTCAATAAAACGGCGGACTCTCTCTCTGACCGTAGAAACCAAAGCTGGTGCATGTCGTGCCAAGTCAATGAACCGGACTGCATACTCTGAGACGGTCAAGTTACCTTGGCGTAGCTACTCAAACTCTGCACGCCAAGCATCCCTGAGACTCTGAGGGACAAACTCGAGCAAAAATATCTCTGAAAACTGAGCCCAAGTAAGTGAGGCTGCCTCGTCCGGACTACTAAGCTCAAATGCACGCCACCACTGATAAGATGCTCCTCTCAGCTGGAAAGTATTGAAAGAGACCCCACTCATCTCCACAATACCCATGGTGCGAAGGATACGGTGACACCCTTCAAGAAAACCCAGAGCGTCATCTGAAGCCAATCCACTGAAATCATATGGGTGGTTTCTCTTGTTGTGGACCACGTATATCGGTCATGTTTGATTACTATCAGTGGTTTTGAGACCAGAGCTGATTTGCTACTACTCAGTATAGTAGATTTCGATGTTATATTGGGTATGGACTGATTGTCCCCCTATTATGCTATTCTTGATTGTCACGCCAAGACCGTGACGCTGGCTATGCCAGGATCTCCGAGGTTAGAGTGGAGAGGTTCCTTGGAGTATACTCCCCGCCGAGTCATTTCTTTTCTTAAGGCTCAGCGGATGGTTGGGAAGGGGTGTGATGCATATTTGGCTTATGTGAGAGATGTTAGTACCGAGACCCCTACAGTGGAGTCAGTTCCAGTTGCAGAGACTATTCTGATGTTTTTCCAGCTGATATACCGGGCATGACACCTAATAGAGACATTGATTTCGGCATTGACTTGTTGTCGTGCACTCAACCCATTTCCATTCCTCCTTATCGCATGGATCCTCCTGAGCTGAAAGAGTTGAAGGAACAGTTGCAGGAGTTGCTTGAGAAGGGATTCATCAGACCTAGTGTATCACCTTGGGGCACTCCGGTATTATTTGTGAAGAAAAAGGATGGCTCTGATATCAACTTGTCACGACCCAATTTACCCTCCGAAAGGTATCGTGACAGCACCTAGTCTTTATGACTAGGTAAGCCTAGAAATTTGCGGAAAAGAAACAGAATCAATAAAATAAAGACCAAAAAAGATATCAACTAGATATAAGGTAGCTACTAAGCATATACAGTTTGCACTTCCCAAAACCCGGAATGTTACCAACATCACAAGCTAAACTCTATGGTTCAATATACAAACTGGAAATGAAAGTGTAGTCTCATATACGAACTATAACTATGCTAAGATAGGAGGGGGGACTCACAAGCTTTGCGGACGCTGCAGAAATAACTCAAAGTCTCCCGAAAATCTGCTACTCTATTGACTCCGGAACGGTGCGCTGGGACCTGGATCTGTACATGAGAAAAACATGCGTAGAAGGGCGTGAGTACTCCACATTCGGTACCCAGTAAGTGCCAAGCCTAACCCCAGTCAAGTAGTGACGAGGTCAGGTTGCGGATCTACTGAGTTTGCAAAAATAAACAGATATAATTAACAATTAAGTAAAACAGTAATAATTAACAGGAAGTAAAGCGAACCGGAAAGAACGAAGTAATAAATCTCAGTTCTGCACGGTATATAAATCGGGAGATAGTCTTACAATGCAATACAGGGGAAAGTCTCAGGTCTCGGCCCGCAGTCCCAATGTATATATGTAATGCAATGCATGGGAAAGTCTCAAGTCGTAGCCCGCTGTCCCAATATAAAGATGCAATGCAATGCAAGGGAAAGTCTCAGGTCATAGCCCGCAGTCCCTATGTAAATATGTAATGTGAGATGTATATTAGATATAGCGTAATTCAAAAGTTTGGGAAAACAGTTGGAAAATATAGAGGAAAGGTACTTGACCCAGTTTCAAATAATAGTAACGAGTGGAAAATCAGGTAAAATCTTTGGACTTGATAAAATCTTAAGCCGCTACTCAGTTAAACCAATAACCGAAATAATAGGAATTGAAGATGAAGTATATCATAAAAGGAAACAATGGATTTAGTGAAAATATCCCGTGCACGTACTCGTCACCTCACGTACACGGGGTTTTTATGTCAAAAATTAGTTATAAATGCCTAAGGGAATTCCCCAACACAGAGTTAGGCAAGCCACTTACTCGACTGTGATAATCAACCAATAATCACGCTCTTGCCACGAGTATCCAACTCCGGGTTGCCCAAATCTATTCAATTCGATTTCATAGTGTAAATATCATTCCAAGAAATCAAAATAACTAATAAATTCGAAGCTAACACGCGAAATTAGGAATTTTGACCAAAACGCCCCTCGGGCCCACGTCTCGAAATCGGGTAAAAGTTATATTTTCCAGTCACCCATTCACTCACTAACTCACTCGACCAGAGACATCGAAATCCGATGCCAAAAACCCCTTAAATTCTCATAATGTCGGTTTCGGAAAGTTTCATCAAGTTCCCATGGCTTTCCCCCATTTTTTATGATTAAACTAAGGAAAACAACGGGGATTAATAGTCTAACAATGAATTAGGATTAGAAAAAGCTACCTATGATCCTTCTCTTCAAAACCCACTAGAAATCGCCAATTCCCGAGCTCTCAATCAATTTTTAGACTTATGAAATAAACCCTCGGATTTTTGGAATAAACACATAGGGAGATCGCACCTGCGGTCCCGATCAACACGCCTTCGGTACCGCATTTGCGGAAAAAGCATCACAGGTGCGAAATTCACTTAAGTCCACGGGGGCCGCACCTGCGGTCGTTGGTCGCGCCTGCGGAAACCAGGTCGCACCTGCGACCACTGTTCAATTCCCTCACCATCACCTGCGATCAGCCCTATCGTGCCTGCGTGTCCGCACTTGCGGGAAAACCTTCGCAGGTGCGAAAACACCAGAAGAGGTCTAGTTCAACAATTTGATAAGTTCCAAATTCTCCCGTTAAGCATCTGAAACAACCCCGGGGACCCCCGGACCTCAACCAAAACCACCAACCGACCCTAATACCTTATTCGAACTAGGTCTAGCCTTAAAAACACGTCTCATAACATCAAAATTATCGATTATGCATAGATTCAAGCCTAGGAACTTGGGAAAATTCTAGAATTTACATTTGACGCCGAAACACGTCTAGACTCATCCGAATGTCCTCAAATTTTGCACACAGGTCATAAACGACATTACAGACCTGCTGTCTCTTTCGGACATCCATTCCAAGTCCGATATCATAATCTCACGTATCGGCCAAATTCGCCAAAAATCTAACTTTCGCCAATTCAAGCCTAAATCCACAACCGACCTCGAAAACACATTCTGAGTACGCTCCTAACCATGAAATCACCCAACGGAGCTAACAGAGTCAAAGGAATCCCATTCCAGATCCGTTTTCACACAACTCTAGCTACGACTAGATTTCTAAAGCTAAGATCCACATTTATGGACTACGTGTCCAAAATCACCCCGGATTTCATCACTCAACGCACCGACAGGTTCCAATAATATAAATAGACATGGGAGAAACAGTAAATAGGGGATCGAGGTGTTAATTCTTATAACGACCAGCCGGGTTGTTACGTCCTCCCCCTCTTAAGAAAATCGTTCGTCCTCGAACGAGCATACAAAATACCTGAAGCTGGGAAAAGATGAGGGTACTGACTCCGCATATACTGCTCGGTCTCCCAATGACCGGTCAGGTCGTTACACTCATTGTCCATCCACCGAATCACGAATAGTTGGCGCATAGTTGATATCGGGTGCACAATATGATACACGAGTGAATGCAAAAAGGGGATATACCATATATGCTTCGAGCTGAATCAATGTCACACGATAAGGAATGAAAGAGGTGAAATTTCTTAATAGTTTCTGTAGCCTTTCGAATATAAGTACATACGTCTCTGTACCGATCCGCAAGACTCTACTAAACATGCTTATGACTCGTAACACCTATGAACCTAGAGCTCTGATACCAACTTGCCACGACCCAAATTCCCCTCGGTTGGGTATCGTGACGACACCTAGTCTTAGGGACTAGGTAATCCTAACATATACTGAACAAAAATAGATAAAGAGCGTCTAACAACTTTAGAAATTAAATTCTCTATAAACTTACAATTCCCAAAACCGGTAGTACAAGTCATAAGCCTTTCTAGAAATAGTTTTACATAATAAGTACATCACTGTTCTGGAAGTAAATGAAACAATGTGATTAAATACATCAGAAAGTGACTTGAGAGCATGCGAATGTCCAGCATGTACACCTTGAAGTCTCCAACCACACCGAGCATAAATATCCACACCCACCCGGTCTGAAGTACCTGGTTCTGCACAAAAAGATGTGCAGAAGTGTAGTATGAGTACACCACGGTGGTACTCAGTAAGTATCAAGCCTAACATCGGTAGAGTAGTGACAAAGACAGGTCGAAACACTACCGAATATATATAACCTGCAAGAATATGACCCAACTCTAACAAGGAAGGACTATCAAAGTAATACTGATAGCAGAAGGATATCAAGTTGCAAACAGTAGTAACGATATGAGGAAAAGAAACACAAATGGAAATGAGAATCCACCAAGTAATTCAAATGACACCAAGTTGGGATACGGCTAAATGTAAATGTGCTCAAGTAGAGAAAACAATATTGAATCAACCGAACAAGTTTTTCTAGAATACGATTCCAATAAGTCCAATGACTCCTCAACACACACGGCACCTTGTGCCCACATCTTTCCATCTCACTTCACACATCGACATCCACGTGCCATTCAGTACATAATATCTGTGTCAATTACTACTTAAGATGTTACGAATCTATAGTTTTTTGACCACATAGGAAATCAGTGAGAAAGAAGAGGTTTGGTTTTAAAAATCAATTAAGTGAGGAAAATAACATTTTCTAAATAAAATTCAACATCTAATAACTGCTGCATTTAATATATAGTTTATTAGTTTAAAACATAATAACAATTCTTTTGTAAGTAAAATAAAACCTCAGACAGGTCGAGAAGATTAAGTTGAGAAAACAGTTGAAGTAAAATATGACAACTAGTAGAAATGGTAAGAATACAAATAATCGGAGGGTTCTAACTTAAAGTCACACTAGGTAACATGATGCTAGTTCTTTCAATTTTAAAATACTATCTTACTAACGACTCAACACGATAGGAAGTAATGACTCAACCTAATAAATTCACTTTGAAAATCGGAAATTTGCAGAATTAAATACATAACTCAAGGGTCTTATCAGTATCCATCTATAACCAATCCTTAAGTGAAGTGTAAAACTACCGGATAACTTACACAGTCAAAGAGGAATACATAAACACATATATTGATGCGGCGCGCATCCCGATCCCACCAATCCTCCCTTATTCCTCCACAATAATTTTAATAAAAGTAAATAACAAACATATGTTGCGGCGCGCAACCCGATCCCACCATAAATCATTATCAACATAATAATTCACCCTTATTACTCTATATCAATCTACCCTTATTCCTCCTACTACGGCGTGCAACCCGATCCCATCGAATAATCATATTCACCCTTATTCCTCCTCATCAATCCTCCCTTATTTCTCCTGTTGCGGTGTGCAACCCGATCCCACCATATAATAATATAAATCAATCAACCACAATTCAACAACTCAATTATAAGAAATTCTACAACGAAAAGTATGAGTACATAATAACAAGGAAACCACGTAACCATCAAAGGAATACAAAAACTTTACAAGGAAACAAGACATGTAAGGCACGAGAGAACTACACAGGTATTCACAACAACTTGGACTCGTAACAAATAAGCACGTAATCATAGAATAACTTAACAGTTAAGAGGTACCAGATAATAATGGAGGAAATGACAACAATAAAGGCATATAGAGGCCAAATAACAAACAGGAAGCAAATAAGGACTAACAACATCATATAGAGTATGTGAGAATAATTTAACAAGGAGATACCACATTTTGTAACAAATTATTCAAAAGCATGGAAAGAGACTAGGCAATCTAATCGGTCAATACCACATTTAAACTGTGTACCCCCTCGTCACCTTGCGTACACGACTTTCACATATCAAAATGGCACAATTGACTCAATTCCTAAGGGGTGGTTTCTCCCACACAAAGTTAGACAAGATACTTACCTCAATTCGGCCAATTCAATACACAATTTAGCTTTTCCTTTACCAATTCACCAACGCTCGGCTCAATCTAGCCAAAACTGACTTAAATACATCAAACAATGCGAGAGAAAACAATTTGAATTAACAAAGCTACGATACTTATACAATTTGCAAAAAGTCAACAAAAGTCAACTCCCGGGACCCCCACCTCGAAACCCGACGAAATTTTCAAAACCCGAACACCCATTCCAATACGAACTCAACCACACAAAAATTATCAAATTCTGATACCAATTCGTCCTTCAAATCATGATTTTATATTTTGAAAGATTTTGCAAATTTTTCCAAATTTTCCTTTAGATTCTCATGAATTTGATGTTAAATCTAAGATATAATCACAAAATACAGTTGGAAATTGATTAAAGGCACTTACCCAATGTTTTACTATGAAAATCTTCTCTCAAAATCGCCCACTCTCGGGCCTAGGGTTCAAAATATGATAAAATGAAGCTAAGTACCGAAATGGGAATCTTAATACCAGCCTCAGATGTCGCATTTGCGACCTGATAAGAGCTGGACAACCTTCACATTGGCGATAATTTTGTCGCATTTGCGATCCAGATGTCGCATTTGCGACATCAGGATCGCAAATGCGACAAAATTATCGCCAATGTGAAGGTTGTCCAGCTCTTATCAGGTCGCAAATGCGACAAAAGTCTCGTAAATACGAGACCCTAGTGGTTTGCAAAAGCGACAGATGACATCGCAAATACAGAGCTACAATCGCAACCGCGATGAATTGGTTGGAAAATGCAAAATCCCCTGCCCACAGCCCATCTTCACAAATGCGAGAATGACCTCGCAAATGCGGTCATCGAAAATGCGATGTAATCCTCGCAAATGAGAGAACAGAAACACCAGCACAACTGAACCTTCTTTCAAACACACTGAAACGCGTTCAAAACTCATCCAAGCCCTCGGGGATCTAAACCAAACACTCTCATCATATCATATCATACTATATTATAAGTGTGAAGCTTCAAGATGAAAGTCGAAAGACACATGTGGGAGACTTAAGGAATGGAATTCAAAGGCCATGGCTCATTATGAGAGATTTCAATGCAGCTCTAAATCCCGAAGATAAAATTAATGGTAACCCAGTGCAACATTCAGAAACTACTGATTTTAATGATTTCATTGTGAATTCAGTAATGGGTGAACTAAGAACAATTGGATGAGCCTTCACTTGGACAAACAATCATATCTTCAGCAGAATAGATAGAGATATGGTTAATACAGAATGGATGACTAGTCTACCTCAAGTAGATGTAGAGATTATGGATCCTAATTTTTCTGTCCATTCACCTCTGTGTATCAACTTTACTGAAACACTCACTAGCAGACCTAGGCCATTCAAATTCCTGAACCATTTGACAAAACATCGGGATTTTTTAACTAAGGTTGAGAGAGGATGGAGAAAAACTGTGGTTGGAACCTATAAGAAGAGGGTGTGTTTGAAGTTGAAGAAGGCCAAGGAAGAAATGAAGGTATTGAACTCTGAGGAACTTTCCAATGTTAAAGGAGGGACCCAAGATGCTAGAACAAAGTTGGAAGAGCTACAAGAACATATGAGGGATCATAGACATGATGTCGACTTATTTGAAACAGAGAGGAATTTTAAGAAGGAGATGGAGAAATGGTCAATGGTTAAGGAAAGCATTTATAGACAAAAATCTAGAATTCAGTGGCTACAAGTAGGAGACTCAAATAAAACTTTTTTCTTTGCAAGTTTGAAGAATAGAACTGCTCACAACCATAGTAAGAAACTACAAACCTCATCTGGGAATTGGATCCAAACCGAAGCTGAGATTACTGAGGAGATTGTCGGGTTTTATAAAAGGCTATTAGGCACGGCATCCCAGTAGTTTCCTGCAGTTAATCTTGGAATATTTGCAAAGGGGCCTTTGCATAAAAGAAGCCAATAGTTACAATTGATAGCACATGTAACACATGAAGATGTCAAATTAGCTTTACAGGGAATTGATGATATGAAAGCACCAGGTGGAGACGGATTTAATTCTTATTTCTTCAAAAGAGCATGGCCACTGGTAGGTGAGGAAATTATCACTGCGGTGCTGCATTTTTTATATTCTAATACAGCATATAAACCAATTAATAGTACTTCAGCAACCCTCATCCCTAAAGTGAAAGAACTCATCATCAGTTAAAGAGTTTAGACCTATATCATATTGCACTGTATTGTACAAACTAATTTCAAAGATATTAATTACAAGGTTACAAGTTGTGATGGATGTTCAGGTAGATGCTAGCCAATCTACTTTTGTTCCTGGGAGAGTGATTAGAGATAACATAATCCTTAGTCATGAGTTGGTCAAAGGGTATGGAAGAAAAGGAATATATAGGGGAAGACATATGATTCACTAGAATGACCATTTATTGAGCAGGTGTTGACATATATGAACTTCCCAGTCAAGTTCATATAGTGGATCATTGAGCGCCTAAAGTTTGTTTCCTACTCTATTGGTGTTAGTGGGTGGTCTAATGAACCATTTGCAACTAAGAGAGGATTGAGGCAGGGGGATCCTATGTCCCCGTTCCTGTTTGTACTTGCTATGGAGTATTTCTCCAGGATGCTGAAAAGGCTAAATGATCAACTAGACTTTAATTATTTCTCCCCGTTCCTGTTTGGGATAATATATGCTTTCCAAAAATAGTCGGTGGCTTAAATATATTGGATGTTACTATATGAAATAGAGCAACTATAAGCAAACTGCTATGGAATCTACGTTTAAAAAAAAGGACAAAATGTGGGTGAGATGGGTGCATAGTTATTATATCAAAAGGAATTAGATTTTGCTATCCATACCTAAGCAGGTATCGTGGGTGGTACAGAAGATAATAAAAATGAAAACTTATGTTCAGGAAGTTGGTTTCAGAGAGAGTAACTTATGGAACATGACATCCGTCTCAATTAAGAAGATGTACTAGTTGATGAGGAGTGATTTCCCAAAAGTGCAATGGAAGAAGCTAGTTTGTAATAACTTCAGATCTTCTAAATAAATATTCATCCTGAGATTGGCAGCTCATAGTAGATTGGAAACAAGAGATAGGTTGTTGAATTGGGGGATAATTGGTAATCAGGAATGTCCGTTATGTGTTGATCATCCAGAAACAATTGCACATCTCTTCTTTAAATGTGACATCTATACATATATATGGAACCAGTTACTGAAAAGGATGAACATTAACAAGGTAGCTATGACATGGCCAGAGGAGCTCAGCGGGGCAGAATTTTATGCTAAAAGCAGTAATTCAAAACCAGAAATTTATAGAATGACATTAGTAGCTTGTGTATGCCACATTTGGATTGAGAGAAGTAAAAAAACTTTTCAAGCCAAGCAATCAAATTCTAAGGCTCAATTTCCATCCAAAGTGAAATGGAAAGAACTTTTTATTGAGGAACAGGCTTGCTGCAGAACTTAAAAGGCTCAATTTTTACCCTTTATATTATAAAATTGATAACATGGAGTATTGGTAGGTCAGGTGTATAAGGTGCCAAACTGCTAGTTGGGTGTAACGACCCGGCCGGTCGTTCCGAGAGTTATGGTCCCATTTCTCCCATTTTTACTTCATTATTTTTTGTTCATCTTTATCAGGTGGCGTCGGGTTGGTTGGCTCGGGTTCGGAGTAATTTTGGAGAGGAATGAGACACTTAGTCTCTTAATTTGGATATTTAGCTGGAAAGTCAACCGGAAGTTGACTTATGGGTAAACGACCTCAGAATTAGGTTTTTATGGTTTGGATAGCTTTATGAGGTAATTTTGGACTTAGGAGTGGGTTCAGAATGTTATTTGGAGGTCTGTGGTAGGATTAGGCTTGAATTGGCAAAATTGATAATTTGGCAATTTCGGGTCGGCAGTGGAAACTTAGATATCGAGGTCGGAATGGAATTTCGGAAGTTGGAATAAGTCTGTAGTGTCATTTGTGATGAGTGTGAAAAATTTCAGGTCATTCGGTGGTTTGGTTGGCTTCGGCATCGTTGACGAATTTCGGAAGTTTAGAAATCCTAAGTCTTGAATTCGGGGTTAATTTGGTATTTTGATTTTTTTGGAGTGATTCGAAGGTTCGAATAAGTTTGAATGATGTTATGGGATGTGTTGGCATGTTTGGTTGAGGTCCCGAGGTCCTCGGGTGTGTTTCGGATGCTCAACGGGTTATTTTGGAATTGAAAAGTTGGTAGATTTTCGGGTGTGCTGTTGCAAAAGAATTGCTCTTCGCGATCTGTAGCGATTGCGTAGGCTTATTGGGGGCAGAGGTGATTTTTTTCTACGCGATCGCAGGGATAAGATTGCGATTGCATAGTTTTGCGGAGCTGTGCATCACGAACGCGTGGACAGTATCACGTTCGCATAGTGTATTGGAACCGAGGGGGTGTAGGGACGATTGTGCTTCGCGATCGGAAGGGGGAGGTTGCAATCGCGTAGGGTTGTGAGTCAGAGGTTTGAGATCGCGTGGAGACTTCTGTGATCGCATAGAGTAAAAAGATGGGGCAACATGTTTGTGCTTCGAGATTGCGAGTCTATTTCCGCGATCGCGATGAAGACTTAACTGGGCATATTTTAAAAGGTTCAAAACAAGGGTTTGAGTTTATAATTCCAAATCTTGACCTAAAATTTTTCACACATGAAAGATCGCGAGGGTTTGACCTAAAATTTTGCACACATAAAAGATCGTGATCGCGTAGGCTTATCGTTGATGCATTGGCATGTAAAGTACGTTGAGTTATATATGTTAAATTGTTCGGATATGTACTTATCTTATCACTTTGAACTGTTAGTTAACTGGAAGCATGCTTAAATTTTTGTACATTGAATTCTATTATAAATGTTGAGGTTTAGTTCGTCACTACATCCCATCCCACAGTTTGGGCTTGTTACATACTGAGTTGGTGTACTCACATTACTCCCTGCACATTGTGTGCAGATCCAGGTGCTAGGGCATCCTAGTGAGTGCTGATTAGTCTCCAGATTCATCCCGGAGCTTAGTAAGGTAGCTGCACGGCGTCCGCAATCTTGCATTTCTCCTTCCTATATTTTAGTATTTATTTTTATTAGACTCATCTTGTATTGAGTGGACAGTATCAGACTTGTATTCTAGTTGCTCATGACTAGTGACTCCGAGGTCGGGCAGTGATTTTATGTTTTACTTATTTCCGCTTATTTTGAAATGTTTGAACGAAATCTTTATGATCAATATGGTTAGAGAAGTGAATGAATGAAAATAGACTTTTATGCAATACATAACGAATCGGCTAGCCTAGTACCGCGATAGGAGCCATCATGACACGGTTAGATTTCGGGTCGTGACACTGGGAGATAACGGTTTTTTCCCTTTTTGTACTGATTTGCTATTGGTAATAAAAGTTTTATTTACCCAAAAAAAAGTCAAAAGACCAAAATATCCATTAAAGACTAAATGACTATTTTGTCCTTCAAGCAAGTATTATATCTGTCATGACCCAAAAATCCCTCCGAATAAATCGTGATAGCACCTAGTCTCTAAAACTAGGTAAGCTTAACACATGCCGAAATGATAACATGTCTCACTAAACAACTATAAATCATGAACCAGAAATTTCTAAATAAACCAATAGTCTCAACATAATACAATATCCCAAACCCGGTAATACAAGTCATAAGTCTTTCTAGGAGTAAATTTAAATAATGAATACATCCATGTTCCGGAATAGAAGGAAACAATGGAAATAAATACAATAGAGTAGCAAAAACCGACTCGATCCGAAGTACCTGGTTCTCCACAAAAAAATATGCAGAAGCGTAGCATGAGTACACCACAGTGGTAAGTATCAAGCCTAACCTCGGTAGAGTAGTGGCGAGGCCAGGTCAAGACACCCACCGAAAATCTAAACCTATACAGGATATGACATAATACTAATAAGGAAGGAGTATCAAAGTGATGCCAATAGCAAACAGAAATCAGATTACAAATAGCAGTAACGATAAGGGAAACACAAATGGCAATAGGAAATAACCAAGTAATTATACAAAAAAATAGTTGGGGAACGAATGAAGTACGAACGTGCTCGAGTAGGGAAAACGATGTCAACCCAACTAATCAAATCATTTCTTATACACAATTTCAACAATCCCACTTCTCGTAATCTCATATCATAAATCACAACTTCCAAACCCTTGACACACATGGCACCTTGTGCCCACATCTTTCCGTCTCACTTCCCACGGAAAAATGCATGTGCTACTCGGTGTATAATATCCGTGTCAAATGCTAATTAGGATGTTCATTAGATTTTATTTATATATCATAAAGTAAAAATTACAGTTTCTAGACCAAGTAGGAAATCAATGAGAAAGATGAGTTTATTTTAGAAATGATTTGGATGAAGAAAAATAATATTTTCATGTAAATACAGCATCGAATAAGCTATTGAAGTTAACATAGAATTTATTAAATTAAAACATAATAACAATTCCTTTTTAAGTAAAATAAAAATCTCAGACAGGCTAAGGAGATTAAGTTGACAAATAAATTGAAGTAAAATATGACAACTATTACAAATGGTAAATACTAAAATACACGGAAAGTTTTAACTTAAAATTCACACAAAGTAGCATGGTATTAATTCTTTTATTTAAAAAAATCACTATAATACTAACAATTCAGCACGACGGGAGGTAATAACTCAACGTAGTAAATTCACCTTGAAAATCAATTTACAAGAATAATAGTATTAGGAAAAGAACTCAGGAAATGATGGCAAGGCGATAAGTCAATTAAAATAACTCAATCCCCGAAAAACAGTGAAGAACCGGAAATAAAAATTCTCAGAATCTCATACGAAAGAACCGAAGCCAATGCAATAAAACAGGGAATACAAAACACAAAATATATTGCGGCGCACATGTCACGACCCCAAAACCACCCCAGTCGTGATGGCGCTTATCGTGGAACTAGGCAAGCCAAAAAATTTCAAGTAATTCAATTTCTTTCATGAAAACCATATATTAATAATAAAATTCTCATTACAACAATTTTTAATTTAAAATTTAAATACCACCAAAACACTAAAATAAGTCCCAACACCAGGTGTCACCGAGTCATGAGCTAACACAACTGGAAATGTTGAAATGTAGAAAAGATGAACATTATCTGAAATAATAAAGTATGCTAAAGGAATATAAGTAAGGAGAAGATGAGGCTGTGATCGCCAGGCAACTACCTCGAAATCTCCGGCTGGAACTCTGTGCCAAACAATCAGCAACCGCTACCAGGACCTGAAGTACCTAGATCTGCACACAAAGTGCAGGGGGTAACGTGAGTACACCAACTCAGTAAGTAACGGGCCTAAAATGTGGGCAGAGAGGTAGTGACGAACTAAACCTCAACATTTATAACAGAAATCAACATACAGAAATTTAGGCATGCTTTCAATTAGCTAACAGTTCAATGTAATAAGATAAGTACAAATTTGAACAGTTTAACATATATAACTCAACATACTTGACATGCCAATGCATCAACTATATGAAGCGTATAATGTGCTCCCACTCTCACATACTAGTCCACTCAGTACTGTATATGGCTCTCATGGCCCAGGGAAGATCCATTCCAGAATATATACACATAACAGTAGTCACTCAGTACTGAGGAAGGCGAATCTAGCCCCACGAAGAAGATCCATCTCTATATACAAACACTCGGACAAGATCCATGTCTCGGGAAGATCCATCCCTCAATAACATCACTGCGCTGACTAGGGGTGTGTTATAGACTCTAGAAGGGCTCCTACAGCCCAAGAGCTATCATAAGCCGGATCCAGACATAAATCAATATAACTTGATGCGGCGTTCAGCCCGATCCCATAACTGTCACTCAATATCAGGCTTTCGACCTCACTCGGTCATCACTCTCTAGTCTTGCTCACACGGGCTCACAATGCATGAACTAGACCAAATCCATGATATAATGTGCAAAAACAATAATTACCGAGACTGAGACATGATATGATGTGCAATAACAGGACTGAGTATATAATATCAATGAAACTCATGAAATGAAAGCTAGAAGCGACCACTCGGGTCTCAAAAGTATCGGCGTGGAGTCTTAACATAATATCTAGCATGATTTCTAGCATGTTTGCATTTAATCACATTGACAGTAGTACGTATATCAACAAGGAGGGGTCACTAACTGAGCCATAAACTGAACCAGGTCACCATTCTCACGTTACACACCCTCACGCCCGTCACTTGGCATGTGCATCACCTTAATTACAAACATATAACATATAGTTCGGGGTTCCGAACCCTCAGAACCTAGTTTGGAAGCGTTACTTACCTCAAATCGGACGAAAATCTACTTTGCGATGCCCTTGTCGCTCGACCGGCCTCAAATCGCCCCAAATCTATCCAAAATCAGAATCATAACATCAATACATGCTAAAGGAACAAAGCCTACACGAAAATTATCAAATTAAGTCAAAAATCCTGAAATTGGCCAAATCCGACCCCAGGCCCACGCCTCGGAATCTGATAAAATCACGAAACCAGTCCTTATCATCTCACGAGTCCATACATACCAAATTTATCAAAATCCAACTTCGTTTGACCCCTCCATCACCCAAATTTAGCTCTCAAGTTCTAAGAACTAATTCCCGAATTTTCACCCTTAAATCCCGCAAATCCCATGCTTAATCAGTTAAAAATCACCATAGAATCGAGGTTTAGGTTCAAAAACATTACCTCAAAGTGTTTACCCTTGAATCCCTCTTCAAAATCCCTCAAAAGCTTCAATCCTGACTTTAAAAATGGTGGAAATGGGAAAAATTTCGTGAAGGGTTTAATATATACCTTTTTCCCCAAGGATTCCATACCTGCGGACAATACCTCGCACCTGCGGTCTCAGGTGCGAACCTGCAAAAAATCACTTAACGCCAACTTCACATCTGCGGCTCACTACTCGCACCTGCGGGCTCGCAGGTGCGATCCTTCCTTCGCATCTACGGCCAGCCCAGTCCTCCATTTGCCGCATCTGTGATATGCCCTCCACACCTGCTCATCGCACCTGCGACTCCCCATCCGCAGGTGCGGCCACACCAGAAGAATTGCACCAGTAGCCTTTTGCTGCATTTTCCCTAACTCTGAACTTCCGTTAACCACCCAAAACACATCCGAGGCCCTGAGGACCTCAACCAATAATACCAACACACGAGCTTAGTCGAACCTTCAGAAAACTCAAAAAAATATTAAAACACCAAATTACCCTCGGATTCAAGCCTAAGAACTTCTAAACTTCCAAATTTCACCAACAATGCCGAAACGTACCAAACCTCATCCGAATGACCTGAAATTTTGCGCACACATCACAAAGGCATGGAAAGAGTCAAACGGAGCACGTAATACTAGGCTAACTACGAGATATTACATGTTATAAAAATTAAATTAAAGGCATGGAAAGACACTAGACAATTTAAATCGGTCAAAAAACCACATATAGATTGTGTACCTACTCGTCACCTTGCGTACACGGCTTTCACATAATAAGATAGCATAATTTACTCAATTCCTAAAGGGTAGTTTCCCCCACACAAAGTTAGGCAAGACACTTACCTCAATTCGACCAAATCAATACTCAAATTAGCTTTTCCTTGACAAATTCACCTCTTCTCGGCTCAATCTATCCAAAGACGACTTAAATACATTAAATAATGTAAGAGAAAACCTTCAATTAACAAAGCTATTATCCTCATACAATCTGTAAAAAGTCAACAAAAGTCAACCCCCGGGCCCGCACTTCAGAATCCGATTAAATTTACGAAGCTCAAACACTCATTCCGATACGAGTTCGACCATACCAAAATTATCAATTTTCGACATGAATTCGTCCTTCAAATCACCATTTTACATTTTGAAAGATTTTACAAATTTTTCCCTTAGATTCTCATTAATTTGATGTTAAATCTAATGTATAATCACAAAATACAATTGAAATTTGAATAGAGGTACTTACCCAATGATTTGGTTGTAACGACCCGGCCGGTCGTTCCGAGAGTTTTAGCTCATTTCCCTCATTTCTACTTCTTAAGGTGATGTTCAACTGTAATGTATGGTATCAGATTGGTTGTTTTGGTTCGGGATGTGATTTAGGAGTCCGGTGTAGAGTTAGGCTTGAATTGGCGAAATTAGTATTTTGGTGATATCCGGTCAGTAAGGGAAAAATTTGATAACGGGGTATGAATGGAATTTCGAAAGTTGGAATGAACTCGTGGTGTCATGTTTCACTTGCGTGCAAAATTTGAGGATATTCAGACAAGGTTTGATTTTCGGAGTTAATTGTGGAATTTAGGAGTTTGGAGTTCTTAGGCTTCAATCCGAGATTCGATTTGATGTTTGGTATTGTTTCAAGTGGTTTTTAGGTTTGATTAAGTTTGAATGATGTTATGGGACATGTTGGTGTGGTTGGTTGAGGTCCCAAGGGCCTCGGGTGCATTTCAGATGGTTAGAAGGTGAGTTAGCTGTTGAAAACAGGTGTTGGTGTTGCTGAGGTGAGTTTGCTGGTGTTTCAGGGGGTTTTCTCTGAAAGTTGGAACGCGGACCGTTCCGGAAATTTTTGGTCAGCGGAGGAAGTTCGCAGGGGCGACAGCATTCCGCGGCCAGCAGTGATAGCTAGCGCGGACAGCGGAAGAAGGTGCGCGCCCGCAGAAGTAAGAGGTTATTCATGACCGTGGTGGAAATTCGTGGACCGCGGAGAGAGGGGCGCGGCGACGGTAGTTTTTAGCGGTCAGTGAAATTGGAACCCGAGGGGTGCACTGTAAATACGAGTTTCAAGGTTTTATTTTCATACATTGACCTAGAGAGCTCGGGCTTTGGCGATTTTTCGATGGTTTTTCAAGGAAATCATCGGGGTAAGTGATTCTAACTCAGTTTTGGTTAAAATACATGGTTATAACATCAAGTTCATCATTTGATTAGAGAATTGGGATGAAAATTAGGGGGAAATTGTAGAACCTTCATAAATGGGTTTTGAGAGTTGAACATTGATTCCAAGTCAGATTTTGATAAATTTTGTATGGTTGGACTCGTGAGAGAACGGGTTTCTTAGTTTTGTGAATTTTATAAGATTTCGAGACGTGAGACCGGGGGCCGAGTTTTGCCAACTTTGGGGTTTTTTAATCTAAATTGATAATTTTCATATGTGGTTCATTCCTTTAGCATATATTGATGATACTATACTGATTTTTGGATAGATTCGGAGTGTTTGGTGGCCGAGTCAAGCGGCAAGGGAGTAGTATTTTTGCTTGATTGAGGTAAGTAACGCTTCCAAACTTGGTTCTGAGGGTTCAACACCACGATCAATGTGTTATATGATTAGAATTGAGGTGACGCACATGCCAAGTGGCGGGCGTGAGGGCGTGCACCATGGAAATTGTGACCTGGTTCATTCCATGCCACCGTTTAGTGATTCTTTCTTGTTTATATCCATGCTTCTGTCTGTGATTAATGCAAACATGCTATAAAGCATGCTAGATATTATGTTAAGGCTTCACGTCGATACTGTTGAGACTCGAGTGGTTGTTTATTGTTGTCATCTCATGTGTTTCATTGATATTATATACTCAGTCATGTTATTGCATATCATATCATGTACCAGTCTCGATATAGTTGTTTGGCACATTATATCATTGATTCATGCTAGTTCATGCATTGTGATCCCATGTGAGTGAGATCGGAGAGTGATGACTGAGTGAGGTCGAGAGCCGGATTATGAGTGAGTTATGGGATCGGGCTGCACGTCGCAGCATGTTATATTGATTTATGCCTGGATCTGGCTTATGATAGCGCTTGGATTGTAGGAGCCCCTCCGAAGTCTGTAACACACCCCTAGTGAGGGCATATGATATTTGAGGGAATGATCTTCCCTAGACATGGATCTTGTCCGAAGTGTTTATATTTGGAGATGGATCTTTTCCATAGGGCTGGATTGGCCTTCCTTGGTACTGAGTGATTGATGCCAGAGATGTGTGTGTGTGTGTGTGTGTGTGTGTGT
>ML371192.1:25939-77216 GCA_005239525.1 Nicotiana knightiana | reverse complement strand
ATATATATCAGTTTGGTTCATTTTTTTTATTCAATACCAAACCAAGTCAAACCAAACCTAGTCTGGCTTTTTAATCAGTTTGGTTTAATTTTTCGGTTTGGTGCAGTTTTCCGGTTCGGTTCGAACACCCGTACCTACAATAAGTGATTTAATATAGCAAGCGTGTTGAGCTCGACTCGGCGCGATGCATGAGCAGATTTACGGAGGCGGAAGGAGTTCACCCAAACCCCCTTCAACGGAATATTACACCGTACATATAAAGCAAAGTCTGAGTTGTACCTCTATATATTTTGAATCCCTTGACACAACCCAAAAGCTTAGCTTAATGTTTAAGGGGTTCAAAACCTTTCTAGGGTTGCTAGTTCAATTCTCACCGGCCATAGTCTCTTTTTAGTTTTTAACTTTTTCTTTTTTTTGAACCCCCTTAGCAGAAGTCCTACCTCCGCCACTAATTTCATGCTTTTTAGTTTTTAACTTTTTTTAAACCCCTAATTAGTAAAACTCTCGCCTACGCCACTCATTTCATGCTTCTTATAGATATAAATACAAAAACGTATCGCTCACTTCCTATAATTTGACTTGAATAGTCTCATAGATTATATGGTATCGGAAAACTTAATTATACGAAATACAATAAAATTTGACCGAAAAGAAAGACCACCAAAAGTAACTATCACCAAGATAGGCATAGTAATTCGATCTTTTGATCACCCACTTTTTGAAAATTATTTTTGGGGGCTTCCGCCTTACACACGAAAGATTGGATTGCCTGAATCACGAGTTTTTTATATACTGTGTTACGATCACCTTATATTGATAAAAAGTCCAAAGAACAATTTTATATGAAAATAAAGAAAAAATTTTTGGTCATAAAAACAGAAAGGCATGAATTACGCAAGAAGTTCTTTTGGTTAAAACACCGTGCGACTCAGAGGACATAAGACTTTTTGGTCAAGCCAAAAAGATTGTCGACTGGATACTCCTACCCCCACCATACCTTCAGAGCCACCGCATAGTAAAAGTTTAGTACACTGAACTGGCCTATGTAAGTGGAGTGTTAATTATCTATGACCAATCACTTGATTTTTACCTCTACAAGACTAAAACTACAAAATTCAATGGATAACTTTAGTATGAGCACTTTATAAATCGTTTAGAAATGTTGGTCAATATTGGTGCCTTGGCAATAGTTATCTCTGTAAATATTAAGAGAAAGTCAGTTGTGGTTTTGTACCTTTTATTTCCGACATCATCTCTCTGTCTTTTCTACGTGGATGGATAAGACCTCACTCCAGAGGCGGATGATTTTTATTAAAGGGAGTCAAAATATAAAAAAACAAATTCATCAAAAAGTTAAGGGGTACCATTAATAATATATATAAATATTTTTAAAAAATTACCACGTTAAAAATGTAATTTTCCGACAATGGAATATGTCGATACTCTTTGGGTGCATGTGACTCCGCCACTATCTCACTCCTCTTAAATGCAAAACAAAATACAAAATTTTGAACATGATTGTGCTACATGTTTGTATTATTTTAAAAGATTTCTCTTGTTTAGGCATATTTTAACCCGACTATAGTTTATTGTCAATTAAAATTATTTAAAATCAGCTTGATTTTGCCTTCTGTGGTACTTTATCTCTAAAATTACAAAATTAAAAAAATCACTTTGTAAATTGTTCAGAAATATTGGACCATGGTGATGACTTAGCAAGATCGATTATTCGATTCGCCCTTATTCAAAATCTCTAATTCGAACTTTGATAATGGAGAAATGTCTTATAAAAAATATTTTCTCCTTTAATGGGACCTTTGAGGTAATTAATATTTTAATAGCACTAGTTACAACTTGTTTAGATGATTGTTACGTATCGTTTCGTACTGTATTGTGTCATACTGTAACATTTAATAAAGACAATCAAAACCAACATCGTATTTAAAGTAACAATATGATACAATACAATGGGTAACAACCATCCAAATATTTATACCTAAAAAAATAATTATAAATTGAATAAATTTGCACCACGCTGAATATCAATAGAGAGTAAATTGTACGTTGTACTATATCTTTTGTTTCTGGACAATGAATATGACATACGAAACTTAGTGGCCACATTCTGTGTCTTTTTTACGTGGATGGATAAGATCTTTTACTCCTCCAAATTGCAAACACAAAAGCCAAAATGTAAAAGCTGCCCATTGACAAAGAAATATCTGTGTGTAACTTAGTCTGGATAAGACCATAACTTATAAGACAGTTAATTTTTTTTTTTTTTTTATGTATACAGATATTATATGTTAAGACATGCAGTTTAAAGAAAATGACACAGTATAATAACTCTTAAAATAATAGCTGAAATAATGTATATTTTTTTAAATGTATAATCATTTTATATGTTAAATACAAAAATTATACAAATTTTAACATTTCTTCGGCTACCAAATATAAATAGTTTCTATCGCAGACTAAAAATAATAATACACCTACATTTTATTTGAAGAAAGGTTGAAGTATTATGAGTGCAAAAAAACAATTTCACCCAAAAATTGATTTTGAAACAATGTCTTCAATTTGTTGAAAAAGTAAGCCAACATCGATGACCAAGGGGAGCCAAAAGTTTCGCAAATCTCGTCGCTTATAATAGTTGTATGTGTGCTAACAAACTAATCGAATAGGATGTCCAAAGTCAACTTTTTTGGGCAAATTCAGTTGTTATTAGTAAATTTTTTTGGTTAGAAATCTATTTATACAAAAGAAGGTTAATAAAAGGCATTGTTACTTTTAAATTGATGTTTAAGTGGACCAGGCCATGATTTCTTTAGTCGTGCTGGTAATCCATCTATAAACTATAATGGCCGAACGAAAATTACCTGTAAGGCTGAGTCACTAAACATAGAAATACACACAACGAGTAAGCAAGACTCGCCCGGAAAGAAATTTAGTGTGGCCCTTTTCCGGACATTGAGTTAATGACGGATGCTTTGTGCATCGGGCTGCACCTTTATTATTAAAGAACTATAGACAAAAACAGATAAATCCCTCATAACATACCGCTCAAATACAGAATGCAGTTGGTTCTAGAAAAAAGTCTTGATGCCATTCATACATATAACGGATACACAATCACAATTTTTTATCGATTGTGTATTCTCAATGCTAGCACGACACGTATAACAAACAAATATTCAACTAAAACAGTTAACACTGTAACCCCAATGCACGGACAACATGAAACCTAACCTGACAAACTTTTTGATGTTCTTCAAACAGCCAATGAAATACTACATCAATTAATTTCTCCCATTGGGTCACGCCAAAGTATAGTTACCTCTAGAGATAATTTAATTAGTCCATATGAACCTAACACACCAAAAGCATCTTATGATCAAAGGGATGAGAACATCACAAATTCTAGGGTCAGAATCAAAATTTACCCTAAAATTAATCTGACTTTCAGGGATTGGAAATGGTATCAGTCAACACCATTTTTAACAAGACAAGACGACCACAACGGTCCACTGGTGAACAGGTAATTGACAGGAAAGAAGGTTATAAGCATTATGCGCGTGAAACTTCTGTATTGAAAACTTTAACCTACAGAAAGTGTGTCTGCTCTGAGCTTATAATCCTTGTTAAAACAATTAAAGCATCCTAGCAGAAATACATTGTGGAATCACAAGCCAAAATTGATGTTTTCTCGCCTTGCTGCTTGTGTCTTTTTGCTAGTTATATAATCCTTATAGAACCTCCAACCACCAGCCAAAAGAAAAAAGGAAAGAGAAGGAAAGCAAGGAAGAGAACAGAGAAGCCAGTTGGAAAAATGGGAAGAGTAAAAGTGTGAGGAAAGAGAAAAGGGGGAGAGAGGAAAGGGAAGGAAATGATAAGTGTGACATCAACCACATCTAGTTTGAGAAACGGAGATACAGCTCTCAGTCCCATACATCCAGCACCACCTAGAAAAAAAAAGGAAAACCAAAAAAAAGAAAAAAAAAACAAAAAACAAAAAACAAAAAACAAAAGAAACAGAAAACATGATAGGCAGATATTCTTCAGACAGGTAAAAAAGAGTGCCTTCAAAATGACTAATGTAGGCACCATGAAAGAATAGGAGTCAATGCAGCTATTAAAAAAGTATAACTTCCACAATCACATACAAGATACAGATCAAGCAATTGTCCAGATTAGGTTTTTCATACAACGAATATAACTTCTATATGTCATAGCATGCTATTAACAAGTTCCAACACACAGTGCAAACATGGACTTCATAGAAACCATCCCACCAAATAAATGGCTTCACATTTTCTGTTTTTCTAAAGCCTACTGTTTTTTTAAGTGGCAATTTTTTCCTAATATTTAAAGTAATTGCACGAGGCTCCAATTACCTTTATTAGCATAAACCGCGAGGGACACTAAGCAACTAAAATACAAGCAAGAGAGCCCAAATAAACTACCTGTTAGTCATTTAGACTGCTGCGGCTACTTAATAGTGTGTGAACTATTAGAGCATTCAGCTATAACCACCAAGTCTTCCAGCTATTGTGTTTGCAAGGGTAAAAACTAGAAGCTAGTGAATTCAGCAAAATTTTACCTGTTACGGAACAACAATTGAGTTTCACCAATTAAAGAACAGATATGAGAGTATCTGTTCATGCTCGATTCAGGGAGCATCATGATTCTACTGATCTCAGCAACACCTGGTTGCAATAGCCTTAATAGCAGCCTGCCTAACCAAACATTTTCAAGGGAAAAAAAGGAAAAAAAAAAAGAAGCGGAAAAAAGAAGAAAATGAAAAAAGGAAGTAGAAAAGACGAGGAAAGAAGCAATGAATGTGAAGATTAACCACCTTAAACTTTAACATATTTCTTCATCCAAGCAATTTTCAGCCAGCATTCTCAATATATTTGTTCCAACAGCAGCAATGCCCTCCCATTTAAACAACCAAAATTTTCAATTGCATACCTTCAAATACAATCAGATATAACTGTGCCCATTCATTTGATAAAGCGCCGACAAGAATCAGTCCACAACCTGCATGTTTTTTGGAATTTAACAGGCCCACCAAGCCACTAAATGAAAATAAAATTGGTGATCCTCCTACAGAAATACCAGCATCACTAACTCATCATTGCAAAGTAGTAAATAAAATCACAAGACATCTAAGCTACTTCAGAAGAAACGCTTTTTCAAACCCTTTATCAATAATTCGTTTCAGTTAAGGGTACAGTTAAGAGTACAGTATATGAAGTCATAAAGCTCAAGGACATTCAAATTCTTCAAGTGGAAGGCATAATTCCCTCACAACAAAGGGGCATCTGATATACCTTCCATCACAGTACTGAGATTACTAAAAGGATAAGGAGTAATTAAGATCCTTAAACAGGCATACAATTAAGAAATTGCTACCTACTGATAGAGGTAAAAGTTCACCATACATGAGGCTCAAAAAGTAGTTCACAAGAAACTCAGCACAGTTGATCCAAGATGGTGCAGAAGCAAGCTTGATATTCAATCTTTCAACTAATGCTACTTCACTTCCTGCATATGTTCCACTGAAAGACCTGCAAAAGAAGCAAAATATGCGTATTTGTCATACAAACTGCAGCTAATTCACTCTAAGAGATGTTGCTCATCAAAAGGAGTCAATCTGTGTCCTGCAGTCACTTTCTTCCAAGGCACCTTGCCTCCTCAAAACCTTCCATGTTTTCTGCAATGATAAAATAAAATGTTCACAAGATCAACAATCACAAGCCATAACCAATAGATTCAGAAACTCTTCGAATTGGAAGCTATCTGTAGCTGGTTCACATTCCCTTAGCAGGATCTTCTTCAATCAAGCTAGCTTCACTTGTTCCATTATTACTGTCATGCCGCCTGGAACTTTTCTGGTGACCCCTATGACCTCTCACTTCATCCTTTATGGTTTCATCTTCACCTGATCCATGCCTACTTTCAGCAGATTTTGATCTAGAGCGTCCCCTGTGTCTTGATCGTCGGTCATCGGAACGCCTTGTAGACTGTTTACTGCTGTGCTGCTTATCATCAACAGATCTTGACCTGGAACGCTTTCTACTACGACTCTTTGACTTCTCTTTTCTGCTCTTTTCCAATTTATCACTCGAACGATGTTTTTCTTCAGGAGATCTGGACCTTGACTTTGAATGCCTTCTACTTCGATGCTTTGGTTTATCTCCTTTACTTTTATCTAATTTATTACTTGAGTGATATTTCTCTTCAGGAGATTTGGACCTTGACTTGGAGCGCCTCCTAATGTGATGCTTTCTTTTCTCTTCTCTGCTTCTGCCAGAACGATGCTTCTCTTCTGGAGACCTGGACCTAGAGGTTCTTCCATGCTTTGACTTGCTTTCTTCCAGCACTTCTGGTGACATTTTCTTCTGTGCATCCTCAACAACCTGTGGTGATGCTGACCTTCCCTGATCTTTCTCTTCAGGAGATTTGGACCGGGACTTGGAGCGCCTTCTAGCATGATGCTTTCTTTTCTCTTCTCTGCTTCTGCTAGAATGCTGCTTCTCTTCTGGAGACCTGGACCTGGAGGTTCTTCCATGCTTTGACTTGCTTTCTTCTGGGACTTCTGGTGACATTTTCTTCTGTGCATCCTCAACAACCTGCGGTGATGGTGACCTTCCCTGGTCCTTCTGCTTAGCTTTTTCACCCCTGCTTCCTTCTAGCTTATCATCAGACTGGTCCCTACCTTCAGCAGACTTTGATCTCGATCGCCTGCTATATTTTGACTTTCTTTCACCATCTTTTGGGGATGACCTGCTTCTTCGTCCATGTTCAGGAGATAGTGACTCACGGCGAGAAGCTCCACTTGTCTTGTGAACTGGACTTTCTCGGCGGCGTTTTGGTGAGCCTAAATCAGCACGGTAAGATTTTCTAGTTCGAGGACTTGTGCTCCTACTTCGGTTTCTCCTTGTAACAGGAGAACGGCGATCATAGAATCTAACAGAATCCCGCCTTCTCCCTCTGTCACCAGCATATCTAACATCCCTATATGACCGCCTTTCATCTTCATAGCCTGAATAACGACGGGATCTTACTGGTGACCTTGATCTATAATCTCTTGATCTCCGCGGCAGAGGAGAGAAAGAACGGGATCTCAGTCTTCGCCTATAACTTATTGGAGATCTGGACTTAGATCTTGATCTGGATCGTGATTTGGATGGTGACCTGGATCTTGACCTAGCACGATCAGCAGATGGTGACCTGTGACAGTTCAGCTCATCAGTAGAAGTCAAATACAGTTAAACCAGCAAATAATGGTAATGAAGACAAACTCTATACACATTAGGACATCTGGAGACAATTCAATTCTAGAAAAAGAAATTGTCACCTTCCTAGAAAAGTTGCTCCAGATTAACATTTCTTCCCCTTGTTTTTCCATAATAAGGTACAACCACTACTAGGTATACATTAAAGCATCTCCTGCAGAACCGAAATGGATTATGCAACAACTATTCAAGCTTATAAATTTTATGTAAACTATACTCGGGAGCTTCACTAAGGAAGCATTGTGCTTGGTCCTCCCCCATGCCCACCATTATAAGACATATGATACTTGGGGGATTCAGTAGGCCAGGCTCATAGTCTCATACTAAGGTTCCCCGTTCCCCTCCTCCTAGAACCCATTTACATATAACTTATACAGCCTGTCTAACAGCGGCCCCAAAAAGAGAGCTGGTGAACCGTATTATTTTAATTGTGCCATCATGCAAAAGAAAAATTCAAATCTAATTAAGCAAAGTAGGTCCTAAACTTGAATTTGGTTTCGAGTTGCCTCTTTATCCCTCAGGTTTAAAGATATCCAAGGGGACGCTTAATGAGTCTCATGACTCACAACTATGTCTATTAAGTAGTCAATTATCATCAACGGATTGAAGATAGCCAGCTACATGTCATCATTCTTGGTATCTTCAAGTATGGGTATTCATAGCTTACACTCACTTAAAGCTGTTTCACAAACGCAGGCATGATGATGGTCTTCAGGTGTAAAAAGTCCTACTACTAATGGCTAACCAGCTACTCCTGACAGCAGTTAGATGAATTACCAAACACATAAGATAGATTATAAACATATGAGGGAAATAGTTCAGGTGACATACTTGGCCTTGTCATCAGTTTCCTTATCATCAGAAAGCAGACCATCAGCTTTCAACTTCTTGCTTATTTCTGCAGCTCTTGCGGCAGCCAAATCAGTCGCACTCTTCATGGTTGCAGCTCGATTAGCTGCTTGTTGTGCAGTCATAGCTTGCTGCATTAATAGGGCCTGTTGGAACTGCATCTGCTGCATTGCTACTGCTTGCTGCATCATCAAGGGCAAAGAGGATGAACCCATTGATGAATTTAAAACAGCTGGCTTTGGAGGAAGTTGCTTTGCCATTTCAACATTTAAGGGGCGACCACCAACTTCTATATTGTTCAACGCCAAAGCAGCAGTTGCTTCTTCAGGTTTTGAGTATTCAATGTAAGCAAAATGTTTGGACTCAGTAATGCTACAATCAACGATTGTACCATAGAAACCAAACAGTTGTTTCAACTGATCCACTGTCAGAAGTGGGCTGAGATTGCTGACTTGCAGAGTTCTTTTAAGGGAATCAGCCTTTCCATCTTTGTCACCAGTTCCTGAAGGAAAGGAATACAAATAGCAAAAACAGTAAGAATGAGGTACACTCTTATGGGCACCTAGGAGAATATGTTATATGCTTTCTACGCATCATCTATTGAGATGAGTAGGTTAAGCAAGTAGCAAAGAAAAAGTAGTAAGAGGCTATCTGGAAGGAGCAAAGTACACTTCAGTCTTCTCTTTTAAGTTATAGCAACAAACTATTTTGAAGAATATTATTTGAGTAAGAAAAGTTTATGGATCATCGCCAGTTAACCACCAAATATGAATTACTTATTGGACAATAATGGGAGTTAAAAGTAGCAGACAAATTTCAAGAATCAATGTTTTACTGGAGTAAGAAAATTTTAAGAATCACTCACAATAATTCATCAACAAATAGGAAGAATTTATTAGATTTTAAGAATCACACACAATAATTCATTAACAAATAGGAAGAATTTATTGACCATGATGGGAGCTAGAAATACCAGAGGAATCTTTTGCAGACTGAGCTTGTGCATGCGCTTGAAGAGCTTGAGCAGCAACAATTGCCTGAGCAGCAGCCATTGCAGCCGCAGAAGGTGCCATGGGCACTTGACTAAGAGTTCCCATACTGGTAGTCGCAGCTAGAGCAGTCATTAGAAGATTGTGAGGGGGGTGATTGAATTTGCAATCAGTTTTTGCACATCGTCCGTAAAGGTATTCTCGACAAACTTCCCCAAGAGATGCCCCAATTCCAGGTAAAACTACTCCTCCCGAAGCTCCAGGAACAATACCTGGTATCATCCCGAGCAATCCTGGGACTGCCCCAGATACAGAACCAGAATAGTTTGGCATATTAGGCATATTCTGGTTGACCATATTTGGAAAATTGGCTGATGGTGCTACACCCAATACTCCACCAGTAGCACTACCTGCATGATATAAATAAAATATTAAAATTTTCAAAATCTAGAATACGATGTTGACTTTTCTGCGTTCACTTAAGCAGAGTGAACACGTACTGCATGAGAATCAAATCCAAAGCACTCCCCCTTCCCTTCCACATTACTCTACTGTATTTTGTTTTTGTTTGACACAGTACCAGGCTCGAACTCTGGACCTAGTGTAATGAAGAAGACTCTCTCAACCATTATGAACAAGAATGACTGGTATCCACATCACTCTACTATTATTTCATTAAACAGGAGGACAGGCTTCAACTTGAGAAAGAGAAACAAATATTTTATTATTTTCTCAAATATTCACTGCTATCAAATAGCAGTGCATCTGCATTTTCTCGCCAATGATCTGATTTATTTGTAAGGTTTGACTCTTCTATCATTTTTTAAAAGACTACAACAGTAGATGTACATACTCATGGAAAGTGACAACTATGATCACACAAGAAGACAACATTCTATTTTGGGGGCAGAGCAGAATAATTAGGGGGAAGAGGTAAACTGGATACAATTTGAGACTACTGATGGGTGGTGAAAATTGTCCCCAAGGTGAAATAATGTAGTCCACAATTACATTGAGGTGTTACTTGTTTAGTTCTTACTAAGCAGAATCTCAATTTAACACCAACCAGCTTTGTTAAAAATGGAAAACATAAACGGGTCTTTTTTTAAAATAGAACTTTGCTAAAATTGGAAAACAGAAAATGGACTTTAAAACATCACAGGTAGGAGCCCCATAAATATTAACTTACCAAATACCAATTTATTAAGACCAATACAACAACTAGATATTAACTTACCAATTTATAAAGACAAACCAATTAAATATAAGGTAACAATTGAATTGACCAATCTCAATCAAATGGAAACCTCATCTTAGCAACTCCATTGATACTAGATCAAAAATAATTCAGCTTTTATTCTATAGATATGTGAAGTCTTTGAGCAGCTAGTTTGTGGCCTATTTGGTTTGGATTATCAGAACTTTTTTGACTATTGGATGGTTTACTACAATGACCAATTTCATTTAGGTTATAGCTATCAGCTGCAAAGACCTTTTTTGTGGTACAATAGCCAAATAGTGATTCTGATCAATGAAATTGATTAACTTAGGTTGTACAATAGCCAAAAAAGCCTTTATAAATTTACAATCCATTTACCAAAACAAATATCATAGCTTCTATGCAAGCTTGCAACCCAATCAACTATCTCATAACCACATTCACGATAGAACACAAACCAGTTACAACTCATCCCAAATCTTAAAAGTAAAATTAGACTTTGGTCAAAAGTAACTTTAGATAAATTTACACCTTATTAAAAATAGTTGTAAGCCGTATAGGCGAAGAAATCGGTGCAAGAACAACAACTACACCTTAATCCTACTTTAGCTCAGACCGGATTAATGAATCCTCATGACCATTCTTCTCCATTGGGACCTATTTAATTCCAATGTTAAATAATTCAGATTTTAAAATACTAGAGTATCTCTACAATATACAGTGTCCCGGCCAGCTTGCATGTTGGCTATTACACTGGGTACTTGCTACTCCCACAGGTAAGTAATAACTCTTCTCACCAAGACGAAGGGAGACTGGAAGAAAATCAGCTAGTGTAGGAACTCATGATTCTCCCGCACTTCATTGACCACTAGGCCATATCATTGGGTGTAGTATCTCTACAATAGTTACAAACATACAAATCTCTAGACAAACTAAAAAAACTCCTCCTAGCAAATACTAAACCAAATATAAGCTTACCATTGTGACCATACCTTTATCCCAACTAATTACTAGTATCTTTTGCTTATTGTTTTCTATTTTTCACTAGTGAACGAAGCAAATATAAAGCAAAAATGAAATTCAAAAGCAAACCTGTGCTGAAGAAAACAGGGAAAGGACTACCCATGATGGGCTTCCCATTACATTCCACATTCACCATGTAATTCCCCCTCTTCTGAACAATATAACTCACTGTGTACGTTCCATCACTCATATCCTTTACTATCCCTTCCAAATCCGATCCTCCAACTCCGACACCAGGTGAAACTCTAACCTTAACCTGGGCCCCACCATGCGGAATCTTACGACCGTCGGAATCCTTCGTGACAACAGTGAACGTCGACGGAGCGCAAGCCGTTCCGCCGGCGATCCCGGTACCGGCGGCCGTGCATTTCGTAGGGTCAACCGGACCGATTGGCTTCTCGGCGAGCCTCTTCTGCTCGTACTCCTCATCATCTTCGTCGCTGTCGGATGCGGCGGCGGCGGCCGCCGCCGCGGCTGAAGCTTCGACGTTTTTGAATGTGGCTTCGAATGCAGCTTTCGCAGCCGCGTCTTTCTCCGCTTCGCTCTTCAGCTTCGCTTCCTCGGCTTGCTTCACCCATATTGACTTCACCGCCGTCGTCGCCGCCGTAATCGCCGTTGAATTGCTTCGGTCAGCCATGTACTACTGTAGCCACAAATGTCCTAACCCTAAATTTTGTGAGGTATGTCCGGGGTAAGAGAATTTTCATAGAGAAATAGAAAAAAATAAGAGGTGCAAATGTATAAAAACCTCAAACTTTTGGACTCATATAGGATTTAAAGAAATAGCAGTACTTAAATACACTATTGAAAACTATAGGTATAGCCCTGCTAAATAGCGAGGAACCCGGTTTAGAGGAACGGTTTCGTCATTTGTTAGAGGATCATGAACCCGGTTTTTAAGCCCTTGAGCTAAGCCGCTAATAATCTTAAACCCTTTCTTCTCCCCAGTAGAAAAGCACAAACCTTAAACCTTACTTGTTCCTTCTCCTCCCTCTGCAGCAGCCAAAGAGGAGTTCAATTTGTTAATTATTCAGCACAAAAATGGCAACATATTCAGATGCCTACGCTGTTAAATCTCTCAATAAATCCCCTGGTCGCCGCCGCTTTACTGTAAGCTCAAATTTGTATTTTTTTTTAGGCTCGTGAAATTATTCTATTGTTATTGTTTTGCGCTTTTCGCTTTTTAAGAATACTGGCTGTCATTTGGGTTAAACCATTTTGCTCATAACAGCAAATTGTTCCAGTAGTTGTTTTTCTGGTCAATTAGTTGAACATCTCAATTTATTTGCTGCTGCTTCTTCTTCTTCTCAGTTTTAAGAATCTGTTTCTATATGAATACTAGCTATATTTTGCACTGTGACTTGTATTCGAGCCTACTAAATGTGCAATTACTGATTACGTTCTTGTTTGTCTATGATGCAAAAAGTATGACTAACAATTAAGCATCTTGCTTTTTCTAAAAGATTTATATGAACCCTTCGTACTCTTTTTTTTCTTTCGCCCTTGCTGTTTCTCTTTTGGGATTGAATTTATTGGGTTTTATGTATGGTGCAGTTCAAGACATTTTCGGAGCGGATTGAGGATGTTGACATTGATGTGTACAGAAGTCTTGACCCTTTAAAAGCTGAGCCCTCTGAAGGTTCCTCCTTCTTCCGGGATTGCCTTGTGGAATGGAGAGTATGTATTTTATATCATACTTTTGTATACCATCAAGAGTGTTGAATTTATGGTTAACTTATGGTTTTGGGAGAATTCTTTGTTAAAAAAATTCCTTCTTTTGGTTTTGTTAGGGTGACATTTACATGTCTTTTGTTTGAAGATTCTTAGTAGGGGCTTGAATTTGATGTTTGTGAGAAAATGTCAGCGGAACAATTCTGTTGAGAAATGGGAAGGCGCTGTCTTTTCTGAAAGCTTACCTAGAGAATTTTGTTTTGGATGGTGTTTACATATTTTTGATCAGTTGATAATGTGTATGTTTTTGTATAAGAAGATTCAAACAGTTCATAAGGGTCCAAGCACGATTCTTTTCCCTATCAGGCTGTTAAACAAAGACATGAAAATGGTTGGTTTAGAGTTTATAAGTTTCTCCTTTGTCCAAATAGTTTTGGACCGTGTACATGGATTTGGTTATGGTTTCAGTGTGTATAGGCATTCAAGTACATTCAACTGTTAGACAAGTTTTAGTTTAGTTCGAAGGACATGCAAGAAGTACCCATAGGCATCACACCCTGTTCAAAACAGATATGCCTAAGAAAATGAAGAGTTTATGCAATATAGCTTTTGACTGCTTTGCCATTTGAAAATGTAGTTGGTTTTTGCTACTACTGGTTGTGCTATTCCTACTTTTTAAGGATGTTTTTTTTTTTTTTTTTTTTTTTTTTTTTTTTTTTTTGATTTCCCTAATTCTCTTTTTCTTTCTTGGACAAAATAACAGGAATTAAACACTGCCGAGGATTTTATTTCATTTTACGAGGAAATATTTCCCTTGGTACAGACGCTACCGCAAATTATACTGCACAAGGAACAGATAGTCGCAAAACTTCTTTCAAGATTGGACATGAAAGGGAGACTATCACTTGAGCCAATCCTCAGGTATTTTGCGAACTTACTGGGTTCTTTTAGGGATGATTCACTTAGTTTATGTTTTTATTTCTTCTTATGAGCAGTACACCTTGTTCTCTCTAGTTTGGAATCTCACCACCTTTTATATCTGAAGAAGATTCAAAAAACTAAAACTAGATTCTGATTAACCAAACTAAGAGCTTTTATAACAGGGAAAGACTTATTCAGGTTCCTTGATTTGTTCCCATCTGAATATAACCCCTTTGCTAGTGATAAGAGCAGAACACATGATGCGGGTTAGGCGCGCGTCGCAGACTCAAACCCTGCCACAGACAAAAGTATGGTATTTAAGTGGAGAAGAGTATAGGGTCAGGCACGAGTTTCGAACTATGCGCCACTGGCCCTCAGGGATTTCTCGGTTATCCAAAATAAAAAAGAAAGAAAAGAAAATATAGCCCCTTTGCCTGTTTTGGAAGCGGAAATGTTATTTTGTTATTTGTTTAAGAATTATGTTAGGCTCTGAAAGCTCATAAAAAGTTCCTAGAACTGTAAATCTTTCATTCATCAATCTCCAGAAGCTAACTGCTAAACATGTTCTTTTGCGGCAGACTACTGAGTATTTGACTTTTGCTCGCTTTAGAATAAAAATGGTTGAGTGAAAACTTTTTGCTCTTATGGTTCTTGCTATTTGTTTGCGACATGTATTGTTCCCATCATTCTTTCTATAGAGCGTTGGAGATGAACTGCTTAGCTATTTCTTTTTCCTCTTCATTGTTAAGTTCCTTCATTGACTAATTATAGATTTCTGTAGGTTGATTGCAGCTCTATCTAGAGATCTCCTGGAGGACTTCTTACCGTGAGTGCTGCTTCTATGTGGTTTTCTTCTTCCTTCGCGCATATCAACATCGTCGGGGGATTCTTTAGCACCTTGCTTATAGTCTGGAAATAGTATCGTCATTTTTGGGAACAATTCCTTGATATTTTAACCTCTGCTGTCAGCTTTTCTTTCTTATCTTGTTTGGTTGTCTTTTCGCTTTTATACTTATCCTTTCGTGGGTCATTTTCGTCTGATGTAAATTGATACATTTCATTGGCTTCTGTTCGTCATTATGTCCATTTCAATTAGAATGTTTTTTGTTAGTTTTTTTTTTTATGTTTCCCTGTGCTTCATCTGTCTAATTCCATGATGTTGGGAACGATAAAAGTTCTTCCTTATGAGCTTGAAGACGTCAAGTATCTGGTGGAGTTTGCCGATAAACCCTGTCCTAGGACTTCTACAAGTTTGGGCATAAAGAACACCTTTCAACAGTTCTACCCATGTCTTTATGCCAGCTTATTCCACTATGTTTTAGTACTTTAGTAAGTTTGTGCATGCAGAACAGTTTTTAATTGTTGCTTTAAGACTTCTACTCATATTTTGTTGCCAGCTTTCTCCAGAGGATTGCTGACTCTTTAGCGTGTCTTCTCAAAAGTGGTGCTGATAGAGAACCAGATGTAATTGAGCAGGTACAGTGTTTTCCGGAAAGTAATCTTTAGTATACCAGCTTCAACATTATCTTCATATCAGATCTGAGTTCAACTTTTTTTTTTTTTTTTTTTCTTTTTTTTTTTGCAGATTTTCAAATCATGGTCTTTGATTATGATGTACCTGCAGAAATATCTTGTTAAAGATGTTGTTGATGTTCTAAAGTAAGTTTACCCTGCCACCAAAGCTTCACTTTGCAGATATGACTATGATTCTCCCCTATTTCAGCAGATCATACTTAAAGTTGTTCCCTGTAAACATAAATAATTGGAGGATCCACCTGTTTGGTTGTTAGTAAGTAGCTTATCCATCTCTCTGTCGCTCTGTCTCTCACCACAGGGTAACAGTAAAATTAAGATACTATTCCAAGGAGTACGTCCACGAATTTATGGCTGACTCAATATCATTCATATTGAGGAATGCTCCTGTTAAGCAGCTTATAAAAGGTATTCTACCTATGTGTCTTTCAATTTGTGTTCTCGGAGAAAATTCTATCTATAAAGATTTAGCTACGGCAAAAGAATATTCGACCTGTTTTAAGCTATCAGTTTCAGAATGTAATAATCAAAATTTTCTCTGTCTTAGCTTCTAATATCAGTATCACTCCTTTATGAACCTTCTGTGAGGGTTTTCTATTTTGTAGCTGTTAATGCTTTCGGGTTCAACAATTTCGTCATCTCCAAGGAAATAAAATGCAGGGGAACTGCCATAATTTGTATTCAAGGCCAGAATTTTTTAGATGAACTTTTTAGGTGTCCCTTAAGTATATCTGATATGGCTGATTCTTGTTTGCCTTTTTTTAGTCTGATTCACTACTATATATTATTGTCTTTCATCATAGTTACTTTTTTTGTGTGGTTGTAACCCCCTGTTGGCTAAGCTGGGAGATTTCGTCTAGTGTCCGTCATCGTATCTTCCTTACTCCCTGTCCTATTTATTTCATGTTCTTTTGTCTTTGTCTGTTGTTCCTGCATTCATATGGTTACATAGGCAATGAAGATATGGAAGAAAAGAAACAGAGAGTTAACATCACCAGCTTTTGCCTTCTTATTTTGCCCTAGTAGATCTTGTCCTGCTCATTCTTTAATTCTTTAGACCTTTAGTGATACTTTCATGATACAGCTTGATGCAGGACGGTATTAT
Organism: Nicotiana knightiana; assembly: GCA_005239525.1. Taxonomy (NCBI): domain Eukaryota; kingdom Viridiplantae; phylum Streptophyta; class Magnoliopsida; order Solanales; family Solanaceae; genus Nicotiana; species Nicotiana knightiana. The sequence continues at coordinate 60,605 of ML371192.1, read as the reverse complement.
GTCAATCAGTGTTATCAAAGTCGAAAAGCGCAAAAAAGCTCCAAGGTCCGTTAGGGCAAGCGCAAATAAAACGTGAGCTTTAAAGAAAAAAAGCGCAACTAGAGAAAGAGTAAAAATATGTATATGTAGTCTAAGACCAATAATTATAAGCATGAATAACAAGTATATGGACAAAGAAATTGAAAATGTTTTACTACAAAGTGAAATATCAATTATTTAGTGTCGCCTTTTCAGATTACACTCATTGGCAAGGAAAAGTATGGCTTAGAGCCTTGATGCAACACTGAAGCGCCCACAAAGCGAGGCGAAGCGCTCAATATGTTTTGAGCCTCGCTTAAGGGCTTAAGCGCACTTTAAGCGCGCCTTTTAACAACATTTATGTCAATTCAATATTATTTTTCTTAAGGGTTGTGGCAGAGAAGTGTAGAAATATCAGACTTCAAATGGTCAAATGTTGTGCAATAAGTTAACTGTTGTTTTGAGACAAAATATTGATGAAGTGAAATGGGTTTTGCTCTTTTAAGTGCTAAAAGCTAATGATCAGAGAGGTAGTTGAGAAGACTAGGAAAGAAGCAAAATACCTGTTATAGCTCGGCTTCTTAAACAGTGCAACTGGGTTTGACATCCCATTGTGCATATCAAGAATTAATTATAGAAGTCCTGATGAACTGTGATGGATAAAAAATTTATATGACAGTGACTCGTAGTCCATATTTGTTTTTAAATCAAGAAGTATTAAAGATCTGACTAATAAACATGCGTGTACCAAAGATATCTGCAGAAACAAACCCAGTAAAGAGATGCTCAATGCTTTTGGCAATTTTCTCTGAGATGCCAGCATCCTGGAAATATAGGAGTAATAATTCTAGGCTGAAATTGGAAAAATTCTTCGAAAAAAGGTGCTAAATACCATCAAATTCGCTACGAAAGCTCTAGCAGTCTCAAGCATCTCTGTAGTTCCAGAGAAGTGCTTCGGGCATATTGTGGCTCTTCCTATGCCTAGATAGAAATAAAATGCAGTTGTTGCTTAGATATTCAGATTTTCTGGAAATCAACTCAAGAGGTTTTCTTCGCAGTTCCTTCCAGTTCTGATCTCTTTTGTATATTTCTATGTTCATACATTTCTTTGTTTTCATGATGGGTGAGAAAGGTAAGCATTCTGCTATATTTCGGCTAAACTTTTCCTCATCGGTGTTAACTTCTTGAAACTAACAGGGGTGAGGAAGCTTATGTTTGAAGTTGCGAAGAAACCATTGGAAATAAGAAAATCTGCTGTCAGTTCACTGTTGTGGTATGTTGTTAGAGGAAGCTCCTCAAGGTTACACTCAAGGGCTGAGCAAGTGTTACGCCTACTGATTGACAAGTCTCTGTTTGTTATAGGTGATCAGTTCTCCGGGGGTAAGCTCATCTATCATTCCGGTACTTTATATTTTGTTGCCTGCAGAAAATTGGAATTGCTAGTTTCGTATAAATTGTGCTTTGATCTCTCTGTCTTCTATATTTTCTGGGTGGTACGATATACAAATTTTACTGTGATTTACCCGTGAGCCGACGGGAGAACTGTCTAAAATTTTTTTTTACTCCCTCCATCCCAATTTATGTGGCACTTTTTTCCTTTTTAGTCTGTCACAAAAAGAATGTCACTTTTCTATATTTAGAAACAATTAAATTTAAAATTCCCCTTTTACCCTTAATGAGATGAATTACAACCACAATCTGTATATTGTCGGGTCTAACTTTTCCATTTGGCTTGTGTTTTTTTGCGAAGTGTAGGTGCTGAGACCATCCTTGAAGTTCTTGTTCTAGCACTCCAGAGGTTATGTACGGAGTTAGAAGCTTCAGAGTTGGAGTTGATGTGGGCTTGCTTATATGAGGAGATAACTGAGTGTGTATCTCAAGGCCACCTATTGCATCTTAGTCACCTTTTGTCCCTTCTTGCTTCTACCCTGCAAGCTAGTTACATTCGGAAAATTTCTGGTAGGTTAAGTGTTGTCCATATGCTTTGCCTCAGTACATTATGAAATGGTTTTCTAAGATATTTTGCTTATCCCAGATTACCAAGGGGTGCTTCAATTGATCCAGTTGCTTGTACAGACTTACATTCTGCCTTATCCTATTGTGAAGGCAATTGATCAAACATCAGTCATTGTTGAAAAAGCTTTGCAGTCAATGCTTTGCATTCTTGATGGTCTATATAGAGCTAATAATATTTCTGCTCTCTCTTCTGTTTCGATGCAATGGACTCCTGTGTTTGATTTAAGGAATAAGAGGTATTGCCTTCTTTTGCAAGTGCGAGCTCGTCTTCCAAAAATACATTTTTTGCTTGTTTCCCTAACAATTGTCTATTGTTGTAGTTTGTTGTCTTTTATCGAAGATCTTCTATTGAAGGACCCTTGCATTGTGCAGTTCTTCAGAGCTAGCATCATAAGGTGATGTTCCTTGTCCCTGACTTTGTTTTTGCACGTGAAAGCACATTTCATGGGATGAATTGTGGTTGCTTACTGGTGTCTAATATTTCTTTCTTTGTGATAATTAATGGTTGCTAACCGATTTTAATCTTTGAATGGATTTTCAGTGCATTAAATGATATGATAGAGATGTCAAAGGAAGAGGTTATACATTTGCTGCAGATCTTTGTTAAGAGGCTGCCAGCACAAGGACATAGCTTCTTGGATGAGGTTCCAAAAGAGAAGCTTTCAAGAATTCGCAATTTTCTCCAAGAAGCCATCATTTGTTGGATTCGGCGGATACAGAAGGAACCATATTCTACCCAAATTGGAGAAAATGAGTTAGCCATACTGTGGGGAGTCATTGGCTGTTATCCGTACGTACTAGGTGCTTCAGCGAATGAGTCATTGCTAATAGATTTGGTTAATGCTCTAGATGAGCTTTTGAGTACTGAATCTGGTAAGGCATGTTATCCGAGATGAGTTCGATTCCTTGGGGAGAAATTTAGCTATTAAAGTCTGTACCACCTTTCGTATTTGTGGGACCAGAAATAACAAATATTTCATGCACACAAATACTAACTTTTGGTTGGGGAATTTAGTTCCATGATATGGACCTTAGTTGCCTTATGCTAGAACTGGTGAAATCTGTTTCTAAAAGAAGTGAATCTTCGATGACCGAGTTGTTGCGACCTTTTCCTCCCCATGTATAGTGATTTTTTTTGTCACTAAAACTTGTTACATGCCTCTCTTTCTAACTGTCCTTTACATACATTGCTTTTCCTAGCTGACATTGCTGGGCATCCCAAAACTACCTGGCAGAGCTTGGTTGGTGCTGCATTGGGTTCTTATTATAAGTCGCTGGCTAATCAAAATTTCAGATCTGATGATTCCATTATAAGCAGATTCTTAGATCTGTCAAGGAAGCACAAGACATGTTATCAAGTGTTGTCTCCAGTAGCTGATATTTTGGATTCAGTTTGTGGGTATGTTGGTATATTTTTTGAAAATCAGGTCTTGGTAACCCTTCTTGCTCCTCCTCCATTCATTTGGTAACCCTTTAAAATTATGCTTCAAGGTCCATAATCCAAGCTGATGCAAGCACTAAAAAGTATCACCGGGAGATGATAGCGAGTAAGATGGTGGATGCCCTAGGCGTGTTTGCTGCAAATTTGAGCCATCCCGACAAGAATATGCGTCTTTCGACCTTAAGAATATTGTGCCACTACGAACATTTGACTGATGTCAGCTCTATTAATGAACAACCTGTTGAGAAGAAAATGAGAATAGATAATCCTGAGACTACTCTTATGGACTACCATGGCAACAATGTATGAATGTGATACCTTCTCCTTTGTTAATAATGTCTTCAGTCGCTAAAATTTCCTGGTTATTTTCAGGTGATGCATCTCCTACTTTTGATTGAAGAAACGCCTCTTTCTATTGCCACCAGTAGAAAGGTTATTCGACTGATTTCCAAAATACAGATGAGTCTATCTGCTGGACAGATAGCTGAAGAGTATATACCTGCTGTTCTTGATGGAATTATTGGAATCTTTCATAGCCGTTTTAGCCATTTGTGGAATCCAACATTGGACTGCATAGCTGTCCTCCTCAGTCAATATTTTGGGCTGCTGTGGGACAGATATATTGAGTACCTTGATCATTATCTCTCTGTTTTTCTCGGTTCTCATGATGAAGCTGCTCAAAGCAAGGAGGAATCATTAGAGACGACTAATAGTATGTTCCATCTATTTTATCCCAGATATCAAAGATAAATTTGATCTGTTGGCTAGCTTCTCTTTTAATTCATGTAGTACTAGCTTGCTATTTTGCTAAACGGCTATTCTTTTTGATCCACAATGGTTTCTCACTTTAATGTTCATTACTGTGATATATATATATATATATATATGCAGATTTGACTGGAAGCTTCAGGTCCTATGTCTTTCCGGTGTCTGAAAGTGCGTCATGTGCAACAATTTTTTCTTTATTGATTCAGTGCTTGCAGAAAATTCCATCTGTTGCTGAATTGCGTTCACGACAAATCATACCTCTGTTCTTGAAGTTCCTAGGCTATAATATTGAAGATCTTGAGAGGTGCATTTGGTTTTTCAACTATAGTTTTAAGGGTTCGCGGAAGTGTTATTGCTTCTATCTTTTCCAATTGGCCTGTACTTATCTGCTGATTCTGGAAATGCAGTGTGGAATTATACAATCCAGAGGGTTGTAAAGGGAAAGAGTGGAAAGGCGTTCTTCAAGAATGGTTGTCCTTATATAGACTGATGCGAAACCCTAGGTCTTTTTATCTCAATCAATTCTTCAAGGAGGTTTTATTATACAGGTTCATTTGGGATTATTCTCCTTAGTCAAAATTAATATACTTTATTGAATGTTGTTTGGTTACTTATGTATTGCATTCTTCTTCGTTTTTTTGGGGGGTGGTGTGGTTCAGAATTCTTGAGGAAGATGATGCTGACTTGCAAATTAAGGTCATTGATTGCCTCTTAAATTGGAAAGATGACTTTTTAATTCCGTATGATCAGCATCTAAAAAATCTGATCAATTCAAAAAGTTTGAGGGAGGAGCTCACTACATGGAGCTTATCCAGGGAATCAGATCTTGTTGATACAAGGCATAGAGTTTTCCTTGTGCCTGTTGTTATCAGAATACTGGCTCCAAAAGTCAGAAAGTTAAAGGCGCTCGCTTCTCGTAAGGTATTTATTAATTTCTCTGGCCTCTAGTAGCATAGCTTGTGGTTCCTATTCTTTCTGTTTTCTTCATTATTTACCACTTCCAGTATAATGCAGTAACTTGATGCATTATTTGTCTTAGCATGCAAGTGTCCATCATCGAAAGGCGATTCTTGGCTTCTTAGCGCAGCTAGATGTTGAAGAGCTTCCTCTTTTCTTTGCCTTGCTGATAAAACCACTTGTATCTGCTTCACAAGGTGCTGCAGCAAAGAGTGCACGGCTCTGGACAACACCTGAAACTCTAAAGCATGGGTTTGACTCATTTAGTGTCTTGGATCATTTTTCAAGAGATTGCATCAATACCATTTCATGGAAGAAGAGATATGGTTTTCTGCATGTAATTGAGGATATTGTAGCTGTTTTTGATGAAGTGCATATTAGCCCTTTTCTTGATCTGTTAATGGGATGTATTGTGCGCCTCTTGGAAAGCAGCACATCAACTCTTGAAGGCACAAGAAATGAGGGGGGGCTAGCTGATCATGATCACCAAGTGGAGGTAACGTCATCATTTGCTGTAATTCTAGCAGTTTTAAGTTTAGAAAAGAAAAGGCTGATGTTGTTGCCCCATAATATTGTATTAACTGGTTAACACTAAAATATTAAATGATTTTGTATATCCCTTGATTTGGTTTTGGTGGTTGACAGCGTTAGTCCTCCTTTTCTTGGCCAGATCACCCTTGAGCAATAACCTAAAATAGGTGGCTGTTCGAGGGTATTTTGGTCAAATAATACCTAAGATTGATGGCTTAGAATTGGGAAGGCGCGGAAGGTACTAATTTGCTCATTTTTTCAGTCAGAGCAGATGTCCTTTGGGTTTTAAACCCTTTCTTTTCATATGTATTCACGCTTGATCTCGAAAGGAATTCAGGAATTCTTAGCTGCTGAATAAACGCGGGTTTTCCTCTATATATCTTTTGAAAAAAATAAAGATGGTTCTGTGTTTGTGGTACATTGTAAATTGAATTAAGTAATACTTTTTAACCAATGTTTGAAAATGCTATATCAAAAAAATGCTTATTAACCAATGTCTTTGTTTTTATGCAGACAAACATAGTTGCAAAGCAGTCCAAGGATTTGAGATCTTTATGCCTGAAGATCATCTCTTTTATTCTTAGCAAATACGAAGATCATGATTTCAGTTCTGAATTTTGGGATTTGTTCTTTACGTCAGTAAAACCCTTAATTGCTAGTTTCAAACAGGAAGGTGCTAGTAGCGAGAAGCCAAGCTCGTTATTTTCTTGTTTTCTGGCTATGAGTAGAAGTTCCAAACTTGTGCCTCTGTTGTCCAGAGAAAAGAATCTTGTACCTGATATATTCTCGATGCTAGCAGTCTCAACAGCATCGGATGCCATCATTTCCTCTGTTCTTAAGTTCGTTGAGAATCTGTTGGATCTTGATATTGAGCTGGGTAATGAAGACAACCCTCTTAGGAGATTACTGCTTCCTCACATTGATGTACTTGTATGCAGTTTGCATCGTCTTTTTGTACATGATGGTGCGCAAAAGAGGTATGGCGATGTGAAATAACTTCATTGCTTTATTTTTCCCCTCTTCAGTGATTGTGTCAATTTATAGACTTCACCATGGCTACTATGCTCAAAATTGGCCCATATGCTGAAAACAATTTCTTTGCTTAGTATAGCTTGTTGCACAACTTATTGATGTGCGATAATAAACAACTACTCTGTAAATTTTGGGTTGTGACTTACCGGCCTCAAAACTGTTCTTTAGCTGATATTACAAATTTTGACAGTCACCTAAAAATGTGATGTTTTAACATGAGAGCCTGTCAGAAGAGTGTTATCTGCACATCAAATGTGGATGGGTAATAATGTACATAGTGCTGAAGTATCGCCGGATGTATGTAGCCTCTACACAGTTGAAGTATGGAAGTTATGTTCTCGACCTATTTCTTTTGACCACAGTTTTACTTGCATTGATAATTTTTCACATAGGACTTAGATATCATCTTAAAGAATGTCGTGGCACTCTTAAACAATTCCAGGTCAATGAAGGAAAAAGAGTTTCAAGAAAAAATTCTCAGTTTGTGTCTGAGCGTTCTTCGTTTTATGAATTTATCTTACTTTGCACCTCATACATTAATTCTTAATGCTTCCTCATCTTCCTGTCCTTTTTCACTATGGATTTTCTTTGCTGCTATTTGGAGCTACCAACTCGATTCCTTGTATCGGCTTGTTCTTTTTTTATTAGTCTTTTCTTAAATTGAGGGGGATTAGTGAATCGTTTCTCCCCCCCAAGACCAGTCTCCTTAGTTCTTTGCTTATCCTGTACTTATATTTTTATATGAGCCGCTAAGTTGCTCGGACACGGGGTGTGGATCTAGAGGTCGGGTCCTTCAAGATTTAAATTCTAAGGTTCGCGGATATGGGTCCTAGTACGGATACGGGTGCCAGGATCCGGCTAAAAATAATTCAAAAAAATAAAAATGATCTCTAAATTATGAGAAATTTTGTGGAATACTTACGTATAGCTTGTAAATTGTGGATTTCTTTTTTATTCTCAAGTTGTAGATAAGGAGTACTTTTCTAGGTAAGGTATGCTATTTTCTTCAAATTTACCCTAAGTTTTGGTTCTGATTTCGGGAATCAAATTGTATCTTGTCTCGAATTTTTCCGTCCGTCGTGGTCAAAGTACCCAAAACTGTACGGATCCCATACTAGTGTCGTGTCAATACGGTGCGGTACCTAAACTGCCGTGTCAGAGCAACTTAGATGAGCGGGAGAGAGTGGGGATGGAGGGAGGTAGTAAGATTGAGATTTTGATGGTTTTTTCATATGTCATAAGGTCTTATTCTGACTTAGTTATGTGCCAGCATGGAGAAATAAGCTTATCTTGGTAACATGCTCCCTATTTTTCACCCTCTCCCCCCCCCCCCCCCCCCCCCCCAAACAACACACACAAAAAAAAAAGAAGAGCAGGAAAGAAAAGACCATCTGCATGCTTCCCCTCCTTTTCTTGTATTTCTAGCTTTATCTTCCATAATTCTTCCACATTATAACCATGAGAGAGAGAGCCTGCATGTCATTCACCGTATATGGCTAAGTGGACTTAGCATGCTGTTTATGTAACTAAGTATCATATGATATGCACAAGCATCAGTTCTCCTATTAACTGATCTGTTCACTTTTTCCAGGAAGCTTGTCAGATATCCTGGGGAAAAAGAGTTCAATGTTTTCAAGCTGTTATCAAAACACATAAAGGAACCGTTGGCTGCAAGGAAGTTTCTTGATATCTTGCTTCCGCTTCTGTCAAAGAGATCCAATGACCCTGGTCTGAGTCTCTCTCAGTTTTATCTCACAGTTTAGTTGGACCTGTTTGGTCTCATTCCTTTCTCTTTTTGTAAGATTACTTTGCTTTCTGCTTGCAGAGATTTGTGTAGGCACTTTACAGATTATTAAGCATATCGTAGAACCATTGGGTAGTGAGAGCAGTAAAAAGATCGTCAAATCAGTTTCTCCACTCGTAATTTCTGCTGGCTTGGATGTTCGCACTTCTATTTGTGACGTTCTTGATGCTGTCGCAGCGAATGATTCTTCTGTACATCCTGCGGTAATGCTAGCCCGTCTATTTTTCTTTTACACCTGTTCTTTTAGGTGTTTGTTGACGTAAATGCACCTTTTAATTTCATACAGGCAAAACTTCTTCGTGAATTGAATGCCACGTCTACCGTGGAGTTGGGAGATCTTGATTATGATACTATAATTGCTGCTTATGAAAAGATAAGTGCAGACTTTTTCCACACTGTCCCGGAAGAACATGCGTTGATTATTCTGTCACATGCTATACATGATATGTCGTCTGGGGATCTTATTTTGAGACAGAGTGCATATAGATTATTGCTTTCGTTTGTCGAGTTTTCTAGTCAAGTGCTCGATAGAAAGTTGAAATCTGAACAAGAATCTTCTGGAGCCTGGGTTAGGCACATCCTAAGCAGCTTCTTTTTGAAGCACATGGGTACTGCCATGAACAAAGAAGATTCAATTCAGAAGGTATGAAATACGAGAACTGAAAAGAATGCTCTACTTATCTGGCTACTTTCCTCTCTTTTCCTTCCTTTTTGTGTTTCCCAGCCATCAATACTTGAAGCAGTTATTTGACTTGCTAGTGGTTATTTATGCAACATGTTTTTTCATCTATATGTCTCAAGGTTCCTCGCTCCTGTTGGTCAGTGGAGGACTGACCCGGGAGTGGAGGGAGGGACATTGTAGTGGGCAGAGAATATATTTTCTCAAGGATCGGAAGTTCTTCTAAAGCTGGTTTTCTGATTTAGGTATGGATCGATCTACTTCGGGATATGGTCCTGAAGCTTCCAACGGTGGAAGACTTCAAATCGTTTGCAGTTCTTTACAGTGAAGATCCAGAGCAGGACTTTTTTAACAATATTGTGCATTTGCAAGTAAGTTATTCCCATATTGCCTTATAAATTTTGGTCTATGCTATATGTACTCCACAACTAAGTTGCTCGGACGCGGGTGTGGATCTAGAGGTCGGATCCTTCGAGATGTAAATTCTAAGATTCGAGGATACGGATCCTAGTATGGATACGGGTGCCGGGATTTGGTTAAAAACAATTCAAAAAAAGTAAAAATATCTCTAAATTATGAGAAATTTTGTGGAATACTTACCTATAGCTTGTGAAGTGTGGATTTCTTTTTTATTCTCAAGTTGTAGGCATGATTTCTTGAATTTCTTCCATTCTTGGATTATCCTACCAGCTAACTTTTCTATAGTTATCTTTCATTTATATTAAATATTAATTTATATAATTTAGATTATATCTCTAATTATTAGTATGAAAATCAGACTTAGTGTGTGTCAAGCTTTCATTACAAAGGGTACAATATATTAAATATTATAATATCTAAATAAAGTCAAAGGTCTTGCACTTTCCCAAATTCTCGAACGCTCCGCCTTCCCCTATATTCTCAATTTACGCTCTCTGTTGCTCTTTTTGCTCGATCAAGAGGAGAAGCAGAAAGTAAAGAATTGATTTCCTAGATAAGGTATATGCCATTTTCTTAAAATTTACCTTAGTTTTTGTTCTGATTTCGGGAATCAAATTGTATCTCGTCTCAAAATTTCCCATTCGTCATGGTCAAAGTACCCAGAATCATTTTACCAGATCCGGTACAGATCCCATACTCACACCCACACCAGTATTGTGTCGACACGGGTGCGGCACATAAAATGCCGTGTCGGAGCAACTTAGCTCCACAATTTACTCTTAAATAACTTACTGCTCTATTTTATTTATGCTTCTCCATTAGTAGCATTAGAAGTATTAGTTTATGTTTTAAAGGAAAGATTTTTCAGTCCCTTGGACCTTCTCATGTTGCTCTATTTATTCTCTCTTTTTTTTGAAAGAGTATAGCTCTGTTACCTTCTCAAAAAAAAGAGTATAGCACGTGGTCCAAAAGCTAGTTTCCATGCTTTCTCACCTATGCCATTACATTTGTTTATTCAGAGACACAGGAGAGCAAGGGCTTTGTTACGATTTAAGAATGTCATCAGTTCTGGAAATTTGTCTAAGGTGGTTACTTCCCTTTTTCTTTTAAGCATCAATTATGTGCTCAGTGTTGCTAAGTGGTACTAATAGTTGGGAATAATTCCGGTGCAGGTTCTCATAAATAAAGTATTTATCCCACTTCTTTTCAAAATGTTGCTTGATGGACAAGTTGGAAAGGGTGAAAATATTAGAAGTGCATGTTTGGAAGCTGTTGCATCAATTACTAGATGCATGGAGTGGAGATTGTATTATGCATTACTCAATAGATGTTTTCGGGAGATGACACTGAAACCAGATAAACAAAAGGTGTTATTGCGGTTAATAAGCTCCATTTTGGACCAGTTCCATTTTTCAAACACTCCGTCTGATCATGACTCCGCAGATTCTGTGCAAGATATTCAAACTACTTGTTTGATAGAGTCAGGCAAAGTCACCGGCATTTCTGAACTTGCGGAGATACAAATGTGCCTCCAAAAGGATATGCTTCCCAGGGTACAAAAAATGTTGATTGCTGATACTGATAATGTCAATGTAAACATCAGTCTAATTCTGCTTAAGTTGCTTAAGCTACTTCCTGGAGACATTATGGAAGTGCATCTTCCATCTATAATCCATCGTGTAGCGAATTTCCTAAAGAATCGTTTGGAAAGTATTCGTGATGAAGCCAGAGCTGCTTTGGCTGCTTGTTTAAAAGAACTAGGGCTGGAGTACTTGCAATTTGTTGTCAAAGTCTTGAGAGGCACTCTGAGGAGAGGATTCGAATTGCACGTCTTGGGGTTCACTCTCAATTTTCTACTATCAAAATTTCTTATAAATCCCAGTAGTGGGAGGTTGGATTATTGTTTAGATGATCTTCTCTTGGTTGCAGTAAATGATATACTCAGTGATGTTTCTGAGGAGAAAGAGGTTGAGAAGATTGCTTCAAAGATGAAAGAGACTAGGAAGCAAAAGTCATACGATACCCTTAAATTGATTGCACAAAGTATCACATTCAAAACACATGCTCTGAAGCTGCTTGCGCCAATTATTAAGCATCTACAGAAGCAGCTGACTCCAAAAGTAAAATCAAAATTAGAGAACATGTTGTCTCATATAGCTGCTGGAATACAGTGTAATCCTTCGGTAAACCAGACGGAACTCTTTATCTTTGGATATGGTCTAATTAAAGATGGGGTAACAGATGAATCTCCTGGGCATGCAGAGACATCGACTTCAATGGAAAGTCAGCAAAAGAAAGATGGAGTAAGCAGCCAGATTGCTAAGTTGGTCAGCATTGATTCACGATATTCTCACCTTATTACCGAATTTGCTCTTGGAGTGCTTCAGAATTACATGAAGAACATGAAATTCGACAAGAAAGATGAGCAGTTGTTATCGATGCTTGATCCATTTGTAAGATTATTGGGTGAATGCTTGAACTCAAAATATGAGAATATCATGTCTGCTTCACTTAGGTGCTTGTCTCCTATGGTGAGGCTTCCTTTGCCATCACTTGAATCTCAGGCGGAGAAGATAAAGAATTCGTTACTGAATATTGCTCAAGGTTCAGTAGCTTCCAGCAATCCATTGATGGAGTCATGTGTTAAGTTGCTAACAGTGCTTTTGCGTAGCACTAAGATCACACTTTCTACGGATCAACTGCATATGCTAATCCAGTTTCCACTTTTTGTTGATCTTGAAAGAAATCCCTCTTTTGTGGCTCTCTCACTGTTGAAAGCAATAGTGAGTAGGAAGTTGGTAGTTGCGGAAATCTATGATATAGTTAAACGTGTTGCAGAGTTGATGGTGACTAGTCAAGTTGAATCAATTCGTAAGAAATGCAGCCAAATTTTGCTGCAGTTTTTACTGGACTACCATATCTCCGAGAAACGTCTGCAGCAGCATCTTGATTTCTTACTTTCGAACTTAAGGCAAGAACATAAGAACTGCACAAACAATTCTTTCATTTGGTAAATTTCTAGATGGTCTCATCTCTGTAACGATGGTTTTGATTTTTGCAGATATGAGCATTCAGCTGGGAGAGAAGCCATTCTTGAAATGCTTCATGCTATCATAATGAAATTCCCAGTTAGCATCATAGATGAACAATCTCAGACGTTTTTTCTGCATTTGGTGGTTTGTCTGGCAAATGATCATGACAACAGAGTCCGTTCGATGACTGGTACTGTCACAAAGTTACTTATTGGACGAGTCAGTTCCCATTCACTCCAGTCAATTCTTGAGTTTAGTCGGTCCTGGTACCTGGGAGATAAACCACATTTGTGGAGTGCTGCAGCACAGGTAAAGGGGTGAAAGTCCCAAACTGTTCTTTTATTTATAGTACATTTTGTTGGATCAGCTTGGTTGGGGTGTGTTATCATAGAGGAGCAAGTTGGGAATACTGAAGAGTAGAAGTTCCTTATGTCTTTCACTTTTTTCATTTTCATTTATGTATGAAAATTAGACGAGAGGAAGACGGACAAGTTGACCTCTAATTTTTTTGTTTTCATGAATCTGAGATATAACTTCTTCCTCGTCAAAAATAGAAAAATAATGTTTCAAGGCTTCATTTCTTCTACAGGTTTTGGGGTTACTCATTGAAGTGGTGAAGGATGGTTTCCAAAAGTATATTGATAGTCTCTTGCCTGTTTTGAGAAACATCTTGCTATCTGCTGTTAGTGTTCTTACAAATAAGCATGTGGATCTACCCAATGATGCAACGGCTTCATCTTGGAAAGAAGCATATTATTCACTGGTTCTATTTGAGAAGATATTAAATCAATTTCCTAAATTGTGCTTCAGAAAGGATCTTGAGGTATTTTTCCTTTTCTTTAATCTTCTATTAGAAACTAAAGTTACTATTGTACTGGGTACTATACTAAGTGATTACTTCTGTAAATATGAGCGTTCATAAAATTTGCCTGCCATCCGGACCTATTCTATTTGAATTACGTGGAGCTAATGGATATTCATAACTGGTTGAGGGTGTTTTGAAATTTTTTCTTGGTACTTTATAAAACACATTTGATGTTTGTCTCCGTAGAATGTAAAAAGATACAGTATCTTCTGTATCTATCCTCTATAGAATGGATGTTTGTCTCTGTAGGATGAAAAAAGATAAAATATTTTCCGTCTCTATCCTTTATTAGTGCTGCTGTACTAATTGGGTATCCGATGCACTATTGCTGTTGTACTTTTTTAGCTATAGTCCTAAAATGTGGGAGAGCTAAAAACAAGTCATTCATAATATGTCCAACTTATTACATGTACGGGGTGACTTATGTGAAAACCACTGGGCCTCATTTTGCTTTGCGATCAATTTAAGAAATTATTAATTCTTTTTTTTTATGTGTGTGTGTGGCTAAAAGCACTTCGGTGAAATGCTCAATAGATAGTTTGCTACTAAAAACTAGGTGTGAAGTTAGGCACCATTCGAGAATCAAACTTAAATCTTTTAAGAGTATGTTTAGAAGTATACTGGGAAGTCTATCAATAAAAAAAAAACAAAGGTATACTGGGGAAATTACGTTTCCACAGCGACCAAACTCCCATTTCCAGATTGCCAATATCTTATTGTTTTGTGGACAAATTCATTTGGTTCCTAATTATTATTTTTACTGAAATCTCATAGGATCTGTGGGAAACAATCTGCGAGTTGCTTTTGCATCCGCATCTGTGGTTGCGCAACATATCAAACCGTCTTGTGGCTTGCTACTTTGCCACTGTGACCGAGGCTTGTAAAGAAAACCTTGAACTGCCACAAGGAACTTACTTTTTTATGAGGCCGAGTAGACTTTTCTTTATAGCTACTTCTCTTTGTTGTCAACTAAAGGTGCTGCAGACTGATGATGCTGCCAGTGATCTCATTACTCAAAATCTTGTCTTTTCAATTTGCGCTCTGTATTCATTCTTAGGAAAAAATGAATGTAAGCGTCAAAACAAGTTCTGGTCCACCATTGAACATGATGAGCAGGGTCTTCTACTTAAGGCTTTTCAACAGCTTGATTCAAGAAAAGGGAAAAACATCTATTTATCTCTTGTGTCTGACCTTAGCGGTCAAGAAGATGAAAACGAGCGCTACTTGGTCATTTCCTATTTGCTTAAGACAATGGGAAAGATTTCCCTTCAGGTGGAAGATATGCAGGTGGGTGATTAAAAGTATTAAGGTTACTTCTATGTGCTTGACTCGCAAAAGAATTCTTAGCTTTGGCATTTTTTTCAAAATAAATGCTTTGTGCCTTATTTTCCTATACGTGGTACTAGGGGTGACTGTCTCATGCTGCCAAATGGGCATACTTATTTTGCAGATGAAAATTATCTTCAGTTGTTTCAAATCAATTTCACCAAAGCTTATAGATCAGAGTAGATTGTTGTCCCCTGAAGGTGAGGTTGATTCCCAAAGCTATGCATATCATATGCTGTTGCCCCTCTACAAAGTGTGTGAAGGATTTGCTGGAAAAGTTATTTCAGGTATGTCTCTCATGTGGACATTCCGTTTCTTGCAAGCTTATTGTTTTAACGGTCCATATCATCTTAGACACAAAGTGGTAGTCGCAAAAGTTTATGGTGTTACCTTTGTCATTTGGTTCAATTATATTCTGTGATTTGTTGGCTTGAAAGCAATTTTAGTAAAAAAATGTGGAAAAAACGGATACACTTCATTTTTGAAAAAAAGAAGAGGTAACAAACAACATACCCAGTGTGATCCCACAAGTAAGGTCCGGGGAGGGTGAGTGTACGCAGATCTTACCTCTACCTTGTGTGAGGTAGAGAGGTTGTTTGAGATAGAACTCCACTCAAGAAAAGCATTTTCAAACCAGGTTTTAAAAATACAAAAGTAAAAGGCTTAGATGAAAATACTGATTACGTTTGCATCTACTCCACAGATGACGTGAAACAACGGGCTGAAGAAGTGCGCGGAAGCATAAGCAATGTTATAGGAGTGCAGAGTTTCGTCCAAATCTACAGTCATATAAGGAAGAATCTCAAATCCAAGAGGGATAAGAGGAAACAAGAAGAGAAGGTCATTGCTGTGGTGAATCCAATGAGAAATGCCAAGAGAAAGCTGAGGATCGCCGAAAAGCATAAAGCACACAAGAAAAGGAAAATGATGTCAATGAAGATGGGAAGATGGATGTAGTTAGACTGTGGACTATAGAGGTACAAAGCCATAGTTAGGTGTGAAGAATTGAGGATCTTCAATTGCAGTAGCTTCTATAGAAAATTTTGTTGTAACTTAGTTGATCAAATTTTTTCATTGTATAATGCTGGTAGTTTGCACTAAACTGAGTTAAAGTATGGAATTTGTATAGTGAATATAGTGGCCCTTTGATTAACCAACAATGCCAGAGAACATTGTAAGCTATTGAACAGTGTAATACTTCCTATTTTGGAGTGCAAATGAAAAAAGGTTGTACTCCCTTCGTTCACTTTTACTTGTCCACTATACTAAATCAAGAGAAAGATTATTTTTTTTCCTGTTTTACCCTTGTCATTAACTATTCATTTCTCAAGAATTCTGGTAATATTATCATTATTATGAGTAAAGTTGTAAAATATATATTTTATTTATTATTTCTTTGAAAAATTCAAAGTGGAAACCTAAAAGTGAATGGAGGGAGTATATGATTTTATCTAAGCTTGGCAACATGAATTTGATGGAGCGCAAGTCTATGTAAAGTAAAGGGAAATTCAATCTCAAAATTGGATAGGTTTTGAAATCCTCATTTCTTTAAAGAGTTACGTGAAATTTGGACTTGCAGAGTTTTTCTTTTGACCAGATTTAATTGAGTAAAAACCACATAAACACTAATAATAATATACAATTACGATTCGGTTCAAAGTAAATTGGGGTCGGCTATATGAATTAATGCTCCTCTTCCGTACTGGGCCAAGGAGAGTTAAAAAGTGAAAGGATTCCGAAATTTACGGTGAGCATGAGAATAGAAATATGCCAGTAAAGGATTCTCAAGAACCTGTTTGGCCATAAATTCTTTTTTATTTTATTTTTCAAAATCAATGTTTGGCCATAATTTTCACTTAAAGATTAATTTGAAAAACTCCAAAAAAAAAAAATTTCAAAATATTTCACTTAGATCACTCACAAAATATTATGACTGCTTAGGATGTCAGTTTACTGATGTATTGTAACTAGCCAGAATGTTATGACTCTTTTATCATACTTTTCTTGATTTTTTTGAGGTCGAAACGATACAATCTTCAAACTTTCAAATAGAACAAAAATCCAGAGTTGATTGAATAACAATGGATCTCGACTAATTTGGAATTGTGATGTACTAGTTTTGATTGAATATTTCTGCAACTTTCTGTATACATATTAACACATACTCTATATTGTAAGTCTTCGCGTTTTCTTGCCTGCTGTCAAATGGGTGGGTTGGGTTGATTTTGGGCGAGTCAAAATGGACTAAGTCAATTGACCCACCCAAAAATAGCTTGGGTTGAGATATGTTGGGTTAAGTTGGGCTAATATTTGAGTCATAGCTCAACCCGCCCAACTCTTATCAAACTTTAATTAATGTGTATGATTATCAAATAACATATTTTTTCCTTTTTTATGGTAATATATAACATATCAAACAAAAACAAAAATATTTTAAAGATATTTTAGCAAAGTTACTCGTGAATCAATTTGGACTAAAAATCAGTCCAACTTTTGATGGGTTGAAACGAGTTGGGACAAGATAGGCTAAATTCAACAAATGAGTGGGTCGATAACCAGCCCAACCTTGAACGAGTCGAATGGATTTGGGCTCAAATTACCACCCCTCCTCGGTGCCATTACTTTAGTGGAAAAATGGTTGTAAATGATGGATTTTTTTATATGATTATGGTTGAGAATGCCCACGAGAAGAGCATTATTCAATGTCTGTGTTTGGAAAGTGAAAAAATTGAAGAAATATTATTTTCAGATGAGGATATAATGATGAAAAATCCAGCTCTATTAAGTGAGGGAAAACATTTTGGGTATTTGTTTGGTAGTGTATGGAAAAGAATGGAATGAGTAGCAAATGGAGTAAAATATTAGAAATTATAAATCTCTCCTAGCAACTTGTTTGGATGGTTGTTATACGTATCGTTTTATAATGTATCGTATCGTACTATATTGTATTATACTGTATCGTTTGATAAATATAATATTTGAATAGAATGTGTTGTTTGTCATCATTTCATGACATCACGCACCAGCAATATGAAGAATAAACTTGCAATATTATAAAAAAAAATTATGATACAAAGTAAAATTATTATATAAAAGGTAGGATAAATAATAATAAAATTATTTAATAATAATGAAGAGTGATATTGAGAGAAAAAAATAAGGTAACGATACCACCATACCAAATCGGTCGTTACATAAAGTGGCACATTTCGTCGTTATGTAACGACGGATTTAACGATACGATACAATAAAATTTAAGTAACAATCAAAACAAACACCGTATTTAAAGTAACAATAGGATACAATACAATAAAATTATCATTAATGTTTCCCTGATTTGGGCAGTTGAGACCAATTTCTTGTTATGTACAAGTGCAGAAACTAAAAGAGATACTACCAGCATTAGTTGTTAAGGGGATATTTTATTGAATGGGTATTGCTTTCCCAGGAAATTTACCAAGTTGGTTATGGTAAGTATCAAATCAACAAAGTTTTATGTGATAACAAACAAAGTCTCCTATTAGGTGTGTGATTCTTTGATTTGTTAATGGTAATTGTACACCCCCCTCCCCCACCCCCCAAAAAAAAACAATGATTTGAGATACAAATAATATTGGTATCCGTACCGATATTTCTCATTGCTTTTTGATATTATCATTGTTGGGAGAATTTCTAGTCTTAATTTCTGTTCTCACATCTTCACCACTTTTTTTCTTCCTTGCCTTTGTTTGTTATCGTTCTTAGCTCTAGTGTTCACATAGACCGCACAACACATAATATTCCTCCAACTACATGCTACTTATGTTGCTCGGACGTCTCTCAAAAAATGTCAGTGAATGCGTGCAGGATCCTTAAAAAATAGTGCATTTTTGAAGGATCCGAAATGGGTGCAGCTCCATTTTGGAGAGTTCGCGCAACATAGCATGCTACTGTACACCATTTAAGGGGCTAACAACATACGAAAAACTACCACTTCTCTGTTTCACCATCAATAAGTAATACATTACAAAGTGATAATCATGCGAAGATAATACGCACTTAATCATATACATACAAACAAATTGAACAATCTCTACACAGAAAATGTTTGGATAAAGAATCAGTTTCAGTGTTGCAGGCTCTTAAACAAAAGCAACTAGTAATGTTAATACTGTCCGAATGATGCATAACTTGACGCTGTCCGCGTGGAATATCAGATATCTGTATCCAGAAGGAATTGTCAGAGAACAACTAATAAGTGCACATACATAATTCAGGCACAAAAATTCAATATACACAGAAAGATGAAGAGTTCTCCTTTGGTCTTTATAACCAGCACTCTTTGCGGGGGTCTACAGACAACCCCCAAAGACTTAGTAACCAGCACTCTAGGCGTAACTGATAAAGTTGTTGCTATATGACCAGGAGTTCACGGGTTCGAGCCGTGGAAACAACCTCTTGCAGAAATGCAGGGTAAGGTTACGTACAATAGGCTCTTTTCGTCCGGCCCTTTCCCGGAACCCGCGCATAGCGGGAGCTTGGTGCACCGGACCGGCTGCCCTTTTGAGCATATAAAGTCTCACAATAAGCTGCCTTAATTCGAGTTGTTTCCTTACCATACTGGACAAGTTGGCAAAGACATCCTTCATATCTGGTCGTGCAATTTGGATCCACTTTCAGACATTCTGCTACTAACTAGTTTCGTGAATTTATAAGCGAGCTCGCCGTTATAACCACGTCGCAGAAGTGATTTATCCACTATCGATCTTTTACCACGTTGGACTGTTGGAGCTCGTCCATAATCCAACAATAATATGGTGGATAGACGTTTTGGTTATTGGCAACCAACCCCACAATCAGAACACCAAATACGTAAACATCAGATTTTAAAGTTCGAGTACCCTCATAAGCCTCTGGAGCATCAGGGAGATTCGAATAAGGAATGGTAAGTACTCCGTTATCCTCATCCTTTACACGAACCAGGAAACCAAAGTCCAATACCTTTATGTTAAAGTCCTGCAAACAGTACCGGAGCTAGGAATTCATATAAGGGGATTCAAAAAGTACTAAAACGTTACACCTATGATTTGATCTTGCAACCTAAAACAATTTTTAAAACCCCCGTTGGCGCAACGCCATAAGCTTTTGTAATGCCTGGGGAAGTAACAATTTATATCATTATACAGAAAATTTTCATTTTAACGTAGAATTTTCAGGCGAAGAGAATTCAATCGAACCCCGTTGCATTCACCTACCTACGCCCCTACAAGTCAATGAAATAGTAACTTGTAAAACGTCAACGAGAAGGCGTATATGGCAGAGGCGGATCTAGGATTTGAAGTTAGTGGTGCCATAATTTTCTTTAATGTATACTTTATAATGACTAATACAAAATTTGTTAAGAATGTTTTTTCGATTTTTTTGAGTTGATTCGGATCAACCTAATAGGTATTTTTTATTTGATTATTTAAAAATTACATATCAGATGTAAAAAAAATGTGATTAGATTTTTAAAATAGGATCACACCTTTAGTATAACAACATAAGTAAAATCAACATTTTCACTGGGAAATTACATCTTTTCTGTATATTAAAAATTAATTTACACAAGTAAGATAACATATTCAAAAAGAGAATTACATCAATCAAAATAAGAAATTTAAAAAATATTTTTCATAGATAAATTATACCCTAGATAAACTACAACTTCCCATAAATCAAAATCATAATCACATATTCTTTAAGCAAGCTTACGAGATTATAGTAAAGTGATTTAAATTATATCTAACAACCATCACATAACACAAATTTTTATGATATAATATAAAAAATAAAAAAATTCTGCTCTCAATCCAAAATTCTCATTAAGACCCAATTTTTCGGATTTGATAGAAGAAAATTCAAAAATTTAATTAGGAGGATTGCTTATTTTATATAATTTTAAAGTTTCGGAGTCTCTTTTTTGAATGTTCTTGCTAAAGATCACATACAAAATAATATAATAATGAAAAGAAAAATATAAAAAAAATAATAAAACGACAAATAGAAATTCGGTGGTAGCCGAAAGGGAAATGACTAGGACAAAAGGAAATAAAATCCCAAAGAAAAGAGAAAGTCGGACAAGGTTCAAGATAAATTTAACTTGAATTTTACACACAAGAAAAGCTTTCAAAAAGGTCTACCAGCCATGACACCTTTGTCTAGTTTACAGTTGCGGGTGGCAGGATCAGATAATTAACCTAATTTAAGAAAATCTCAACATAGGTATATAAAAAATTTATCATTTTAGCGGGTGCGCGCCATGCCACCCACCCCTTCTTAAAGGGGTGGATCCGCCCCTGGTCTATGGGGTTCAACTGCTGGGGTGGACCTAGCTTATAAGTTATGAGTTCACGTAAACCTATGACTTTTTGCTCAAATCCTGTATTTGTATTAAAAAGTTGACTAAATATCTGTAATATTTAATAGTAAATATAATTATTATTGCATATTAACATGAGGTCATTGTAGGAATTCATAAACTTCAAATCCTGGATCCGTCTCTAATTAGTTGTTACCTTAGCTTGTTAATCATTATGCTCGAAGGTTCCATACCACCAAATGCAAAATGTCTCTCATGCAACCATGTGAAGAGGCTTGCAAGTTGAGTTGCTACCTTCATTCTATCATCCCATCCAAAGTCTCTGCCTACTCAAGAAACAAATGACAAGTCAAAATCAAAACACACAAAACTACTAAATTTAGTAGCCATCAAACTATAGCAGGTGAAGATTTCTTCAAATAGCTGATCAAATACCAGAACGAAGCACGTCCGACAAATATTTATCTGGTTTTTCATCATAAACAATTGCAAGTTTATATTGAAAACAGAACCCCTTTAACCGACGTGTCAGGAGACAATCTAGCCGAAGTGGTGTCATTTTTTCTTATACTTAACCGTCCTCACAATATTAATACGTATATTTAGTATAATTTTCCGAAACAGTGCTTCGTCGAACGTGCATCCACTCTTTATCCAACATATTTATTGGTCCGACTAATTTGGATTCGTAGAGTGCCAGATCATATTATAGGGGAAGCACCAATATATCCAAAAGAAAAGAAGAAAAAAGGGAAAATACACGTATAATAACAAAAATCAAGAGTTTGTCAAAAGATTATATATTTGGAGAAGAAAGAGAGAACATATATACTTATCAAACTCCTTAGCTGCATTGGAGCACTCCTTGAGAAAGCTGTCAACGAGGGATAGATAATCGCAGGGACGGAGCTAGTGTTTCGGATATGGGTTCGGCTAAATCCCGTAGTTTTGGTCCAAACTTTATATTTGCTTTTAAAAATTCAGTGAATATATATGAATTATTAATTTAGAACCCAGTAACTTAGAAATAGAATCTCGAACACATTAGCTTCAAATCCTGACTCCGTCATCGGATATAGTATTAGTGTTATGATAATTGTCCTCTTGATAGTAATACGCTAGATATACCATTTCCTTCCTCAACTTTTCCAGGTTTTCCATTTTGCAGCTACACAAATGGATCTACGTAACTGCATGCAGTGGCGGAGGCAGGATCTTCGCGAAGGGGATTCAAAAAGAAAAAAGTTGTCACGCCCCTTTTTACCCCCAAAAGATATGATATTATGGATTGTGGGTTAAAGAGTTTTTCCAATTAAAGTGACAAATTTGAGTATAGATTATTTTATTTACAGAGTCGCCACTTGGAATTGATTTTTCGGTGTTCCAAGTCACCATTTATTTTAATCCTAGTCAAAAGAAGGTTTGACTCTATTTTTTATTGGTCCGCAAAAATAAAGTTCGGGTAAGGAATTATGTTGACCGGGGAGAAGGTGTAAGGCATTCCCCGAGTCTCGTGGTTCTAGCACGGTCGCTTTATTGACTTAAACTCGGCTTGAATTAATTTTGGACAAACTGCGATTTATAAGATTTTCATGTTTTACCTATCAGCTTTTACTTCTTGACTATTAGATTTATCAAGGAAAATAATTTTGGATAAATTACGTTGTTATAACCACGCTACGTAGGTGAATGCATGATCGAGATGAAGTTTATTAATTTTATCATAACAACGTTACGCAAGCGAAATCGCAGTTATAACGAATATTATTAGTATATTATTACTTTTTTAAAAAAAGTTACTACATTTAAAGAAATTAATTAAAAATTAACTATCGCGCTACTCAAGCGAATCCGTGATTTTAGCAATTATTAATTAAATTAAAAATTAACTAAAACTAATGGGTATGCTATGAGATTATTGAATTAATTTATTGAATATTAAACATCACGCTACGCAAGCAATTCCGTGAACGAAAAAGTTAAAGCGCGCGTAACATTTGCCTACCAATGATTATTTTATTAGACTATTGAATTAAGCAAGCATTGCTGGTGAGAAAAGAAAATGTTGATTTTAATTATTGACAAAACATGGCCAGCACTTGAAATTACTTGGCAGTTGACTGTCTTGAAAGGACATGGGCCAACTTAGTCAAATTATTAGGCCTTGCAAGGTTTCAGGTTGTTGTCCCAGAAATTAATTGTTCTTGAATTAAACCCTCGTGGCCCAAATATGTTCGGATGGATTAATCACTGGCACTCGTCCTTTATTCATTTTTTTTAAAAATTACTTGGCTTCTAATTAGTTCACAGATTTATGCCTACACATCACAATGAATGGAAGGTACAATAATAACATAAACACTTAATCATAAAAGAAGGAAAAATAAAAGGAACTACACATGAGATGAACTTTCTTTGTAATATTATCAAATTATCGCGTCTTAAACTACTTTAGCATGGATTACCCCATTTTAATTATATGATGAGATGAACTTTCTTTGTAATATTATCAAATTATCGCGTCTTAAACTACTTTAGCATGGATTACCCCATTTTAATTATATGATGAGATGAACTTTCTTTGTAATATTATCAAATTATCGCGTCTTAAACTACTTTAGCATGGATTACCCCATTTTAATTATATGACTCAGCAACATAAGTGAATCTTCCATGTTCCAGTTGTTTATGATCTCAACTATTACAAAAAAAAGAAAGGAGTGAAAAGTGGCTAGACTTTTAAAGAGAATCCACCATAACGGAAAGAATATTTATTAAAATGGTAGAGTAATAAGAAGTAGACTTTTTAAGAGCAAACTATTTCCTTGCTAACTTCAGATCTTAGATCTTGGAAAACAAAGATGGAATCTTTTCAAAATTCTACATCTTCAACCTGCCTGTTAAACACAAAGACCAATAAGAGTTTGCTAATAAATAATTTTGCACTTAAAAATTCACCATTAGAGTATGATAAAGCTCACTGGAATCAAATAAAATTTCCCTATTGTATTCCTCCATTTTTTGCTCTTGAGATACAATAGAAATAAGGTTTTTCAGGAATAATTACAAAGCTTCTACCCTATCGTTATTTAGGCCTATAAGAAGGCAAGTTCATACAAATGAATTTCAACATTTAAACATACACTTTATCAGTCACTTAAAGCATGTTTCAAACAGTCCAGCAAGATTTAGAAAGCTAAAACAAAAGCATGTTTCATACATTCATTCAAGATTTATACTCTTAAAGGTAAAGGGGAATACCTAATGCGGAAAAACGAGAAGAAACAACGAGAAAACCTTTGATACCAAAGTTACTTCAGACCAACAAATAGAACCAGCAACAACAACAGCGGAAACAAAAGCAAAACAGTGCTTAAAACTCAAGGGAACGTCAGATTATTGAAAGAGAAGGAACCCAGCAAAACCTCTAAGTGTTCTCCTATTTCTCTGAAATGATTTTACACTCAAAATACTCCTCCCAAAGCTCACGATTTCAGCTTACTATATGGATGTTCAAGCTGATGGTTTTTTTACTCTTAAAGCTGAATTTTTTAGTGTGTAAAATACCTAGCAGTTGTGTAATAGATTGTGTGTATTTTAGTGAGAAAGAATGACCTTTTAAGTAGGAAAAAATAAGTTCTTTTGCCAGATTTTGGTTAAGGACTAAGTTTTGTGTGCCAAAACAATCCACTTTTTACAACCACTTTTCAAAATCTGTCCAGCATGCTTAAACAGTAAAATACCCAACAATCATGTACTTTAAACTCAAGTATTCAGCTTTTATCTTCAAATGACTGAAATTCAGCTTATACACTTAAACTCCAACCAACTATGAATTAGAAAAGTAGAAACAAGACTCAAAATGTAATTGAACTAAGTATTCAGACAAACAAGATTAGAATGAGTTCGTTTTGTGCAAACTAACATGGAACAATAACTAAATTTCACAAGCTAATGCTCGAAACAAAAATTAAACGAACACCACTAAACTATCACGATTAATAACAACTAAATGTGTGACTAACTATATAAACAATTCAACTAATCTTTTTGATTTTTTCATGAAATCAGCATAAAGACTTAACTATCGACCGACTAGGTCGAAGAACCAAAAATCAGAACTATTCTTTAGCACTGACTTACTCACAGGAAGCTGGCCTAGCGGATGACTCTTAGTTAGACTGGTACTAGTTAGGATATCACATAAGGGGAATCTCATTCTAGGAGTTCTCCAAAGCCCTATCCTATATAAAAGAGAAAAGTTATATTAACGCTCTAGCCCAAGAATAGATCTTATGAAAAGAAAATAATGATCGTCAACGGAGACTGCAATACGAAGTTTTTAGACAAAATCCCCGACATCAGAGAATTCCAGGGATTTTCTCTATTTAAAGTAGGAGATAGCTGGGTATTCCTATTGTGAGCACCTAATTTTTTACTATATTTAAAATTTTCTAATACTTTTTAGTATGTAAATGATTTTAAGTTTAATCTACATATTTTAACCTTTATTTCAGTTTTAATAGGTTTTATACCCGAATTCACAAAAATCCTCTAATCTCCTAAGACAAGAGAGAACGGCAACGCCCTACCCCATCTCCCTTCAAAAAAACGAAAAGGCCCAAAACTGCCATGGGTCCTCCATAACAAGCCATTTTCATGGTTGTTTCGCCATTAATTGCTAAGTAACATCGAGTATCGTTCGAGTGCTCCGGTCGGCGCTTTTCTGTGAAAGGTCCGGTCAGAGGCGTGAATTGATTTTCAATTTAGTAGTACAAGTTTGCTGTCAAAATTTTGCTTTTCGGTGTCATACTCAGAGGCATTCTTAAATAAATTTTGGTTTCAACAAAGGTCCATTTCTCAAACCCATTAAGTTTGAAGAATAGCTCTAATTAATTGTGACTCTTCTGTGTGAGCAGGTCTTTTCCTTGTTTAATTATTCAGTTTGATGTTACTTAACTATTAATTTCCATCATGCTTCTCAATCAGCTGGTTGCTTTGGAATTGTGTAAATAACGGATAAGTACATCTTGATTACATTGACATGATCTTATTTAGTTTATATTACCTTGGAATTGAAAGCGGTTTAGTTGGGCGTTGGGTGGTATTGGATGAGACAAGAATCCAATTAATTGGAATTAAGTGATTTAGGCTGGGTGAATGACGTGAAGTGTTGAAAGATAAATGAGTATGAAATGAATGTCTTATTTTATTTTGGTTTATTTTATTGCTTTAAACGCTAGCTGTTTTAAGCGCGATTAATAAATAATAAACTATCATGACTATGAGTACGATTCGTGACTCGACCCTCCAGCTTCAAATAATTAAATAAATATATTGATGGGTGCGTTTCACGTGACGTGATTTACGATGTGTAAACAAATAACAAGCGCGCGACACCACGACTTGTTTAAATAAACTCCATAATCGTTTAAAATAATTAAAAGCAGTTAAAAAGCTAAAAATACACAATAAGTTTTAACACATGTAATAAATCAGATTATTAGGCCAATTAATAATAGTTGAGCGACCGTGCTAAAATCACAGAATTCGGGAGTGTCTCACACCTTCTCCCGAGTTAATAGAAAACCTTACCCTGTCTTCTGGTTTTCGCAGACTTTAAACGGAGTCAAACTTCCTCGATTTAATATTCTAATATAAATCGATGACTTGGGACACCATAAATTATCTCAAATGGCGACTCAAAATAAAATAATAATCTCATTTCGATCATTATCACTTAAATTGAAAAATTCCCTATCCCCCTTCGAAAAAAAAGAGGTGTGACACCCACAAAGAAGTCTTGCTCTGACTTGCCCAAAGCGTTAAACATAGAGAATTAAGGCTGTCTTACAAATACATTGGTGAAATTTCATTTTCTTCCGCCTTTTAAAATAGCAAGAAGGGAATTGAATAAAATATCCTTATCACTCCACGCCAAAAAAATCTCATGGTTTAAGTTGAAGAAAATCACTTAAAATTATTAGCCATGGAATGAAGAAATAATATTTACTCATTTGGACACGGTCGTCTCCTAAGACTTAAAAGGAAAATGCTGAAAAGACTTGGATTTTGCTATGATGATATTTACTGGAAAAGCTTGTGCGTATAGGTCATTCCCTCTAAGTATTTATCCATTTTATGTTACTCAAACAATATATTTTTATATAAAAAATTACGAATAACATATAGAGATATCGGCTGAGTTAATACTTCCACGTAAAAATCCTGAGCCCGTCGCTAAAGATATATTTTACTATCAATACATTCCTATTCGATCGCGTAAACCATTATTTAAGTGGAGGTAAGATTTTCAGTCCTTACTTTAAGCTTTTGAACCTTAATTATTTGTTTAATTAGGATTTTGCATTTTTTTGATTGGCGAAAATCATAAGTTATAAGCAAGGGAACCAAAATATAATTAATTATATGAAGAAAGATCATAATTGTAAAACAAACTCTTATAAGCAAGGGAACCAAAATTTAATTAATTATTTAGCGAATTAATTAAGGGAATATATCCTAAGCCCTATTTTTCATCACTCAATTAATTTCACCGTCTCTCTCCGTTGCGGCATAGCACAAAAAGGTACTAATATTTCTCATCTAAGAAATTTGATACAATAGCATTTTAATTTTTCAGTTTTTTCTGTTTTTCCAATAGGAGATTTGCTTAATTATAGATTAGCGTTTTTTTAATTTTTGGTGAGTGAAGTGCGTTTAGCTTAAAGCTCCCATAAAAGATTCAGTGTTACTATTTTATGCTGTGATCACATAAAAACATAATTTTTGAGGCTCAATAGTTAAATTCATGGCAATTAAATCATAAGCCGTGAAGAAATTTACAGCCCTCTCTGTCACGACCCAAATTCCCAACCTTAGGGATCGTGATGACGCCTAACACCACACTTGCTAGGCAAGTCAATGTTAGAATTCGATTAGCTATTTTCCTTTAGATATTTAAGTAAACACAATAAGACAATTTAAAGTAAATTAAATCTAATGATTTCCAACTAATAACTCCATATATAAGAAATGATAAACGAATAAATGAACCGAACCACGAACGAAATATATATATATATATATATATATATATATATATATATATATATATATATATATATATATATACTAAAACTACCCAAGGGTCTGGTGTCACAATTCACGAACTACTAAAGAATACTACAATTTACTGTGCTTGCTTCTGACTCCCTATGAGCCCTTACTTTTTTGGGGGGTCGGCAGGACATGGGACGGGCTGTTTCCCTCTCGACGATGAAGCTTATCCTCCATTGTCTCACTAGCCAACCTTGACCCCTGTTAGAGAAGCGGCCATAAACTAGAGAGTCTTGACCAATTTGAAAGATCATTTAATGTAGTTGAAATAACTGAATTTTGGGATGTTCGATCAAGTAAAGGGTAGCGGATCTTACTTACATCGGTTCTAGCGCTTTCTCTTGATTCTATTTTTGAAAGATCTTTCCTTGCTCTGAGGAATGCCTAGTTTAACCAGAATCATCTCGTTAGCTTTTAGAGTCATCTGGCTCGTCCATCCCAGCAACATTCATGAGTCGCTAGTTCAACTGTCCCTTGGAGACAGGGTCGAGATGTTAATTAATCAAAGGTCCAACTGATCACCACACCTGTATTGTAAATATGGTCCGGCTTACAGCTTCATTCCCAGAGTAAGGAGAAAGAAGACACAGCGCCGGGGAATAGCTCCGTTTTTGGGTTCCCCGAAGCCCCGAATGGAATGGATCGTTTCTGCCAACGAAATGAACGCGGAGCCCGTTCCGAATGCGCTGAGTAAGCCCGAACAGGAGTGGATGCACACTAGATCATAGCAAGTTTAGCTGGCCCAATGGCCCAGACACCTATTTCATCGGTCCCACCAACTACTCAATCTCTTTGTTCCCCCTTATTGATCTCAGGGCTACGGAGTCTATCCGACATATGCGAAAGTGGCTAAAGAAGTCGGAGGAAGAAAGTTGTTGGACAACTATTAGCGTGAGACCTTGAGTCGAATTGATTGTGTCATGTGCAACGTCCATCAATGATGGTTCATTAATGTCCATTGATTTAGACTCCTTCCCCCTTCTCAACGTAGAAAAAAAAAAGTCCTTAGTCACTCCGCGTATGAAGAACCGCTTAGCAAACTCCAAAGCACCAACTGACGATACTAACAATTTCTCTAACAAAAATGGAACATTCAGTGGCAGTGTGAAGTCTAACTAATGGAAAGTGCCTATGAATTAGTTCCAAGAAAGCGGTCGTTCACGCCAGGAATAGAGGCCGTTAAGGATGTACTTGCTTTTCCTTTTTTTCATCGAGATTGGGTTGGTGTTCAGTGTACCGAGGTTGTTGGATGGGAGAGCTGGTAAAAGAATGAAACCTTCAAGAGACCATGCTTAACAAGCCAGCTGAGGAAGAACAATCTCCCCCAGGTCAGGAGGGAACTAGGCTCTCTCATTGCTTCTTTCATTCCATCTTCGCTCCTCTTCATCAAGTTCTACAAGACTTGAAGACATGTTCCTCTGGACCGATCGATATACCAATAATCAAGTCTTCAGTCAACTGGTAGAATACATTGCATCAACCTGGGAGCATTAGCCGATCTGGTACATCAATACATGGTTCGTATGCCCCTATGTTCGTGAAAGCAGTGGCCCCTTGCTCTAAGCCTGATAGTGGTCTTATTGTAAGGAAGAAAGCAACCTAAATATGGCACATGTCACAGGGCCCCACTCGGATGACTGGTTTTGAGGCAGGCGTCTTCTAAGCTTTCACCCTTTGTCAGTCCATTGCATCAAGAGTATTGAGATTGATTGGGCCCTATGATGTAGCACCTGGCGGGTTGTTAGCTAGTGTGTATCATCTTACGAGAATAGAGGATGGTGGGGATCAACCAGAGGAGTTATGCATAAATCGTTGCTGCCTGCTTAAGACTAAAAGCTAGTAGTGAGACTTCTATTCTGCCGCCCTTTTCGATGTCTGCATGAGGACCTATGTTAATGTTTTGGAAAGGGGATGCTCGATTGCCTTCTCTCCCATTACCTTAAAGTTCAATCAGAAGCCTAGAAGAAAGACTGTACCTACCAATCCAATAAGCATGGGTTGAAAGATATAATATAACTGTTTTAGAAAAATTATAAAACAGTCTCTACGAACTAAGAGAAGACTCTCGGAATCTGAGAATGCCGGTAGATATACCTCGTGTCTCCGGATAATGAATAGCGGCTACTAACAATCTCTACTACTGGTCGGTACCTGGATCTGCACAAAAGAGTGCGTTGTGTAGTATCAGTACAACCAACTCTATGTACTGAGTAAGTGTCGAGCCTAACCTCGATGAAGCAGTGACGAGGCTAAGGCGGGGCAATTATAACTTAACATGTGACAATACATATATATAATAACGTAATAAAATAATTCTACACAAACAAGAAGATATAAATTGAAACAACAAATAAAATAATACGGGTCGCCTATTCCAGACCTCAGCTGTCACCAAAATTTCACGCAAGTTTCCAAATTTCCAAACTTTAATTTAAAAATAACCAAATGTGCATGATATGGGAAAACGGTAGGATAAAACAAAAATTTCCAAATCTTTGTAATAAAATCAGTAAAGCATAATTTTCCTCCCTCATCACTGTAATATATTTATACTTTCCCTGTCCACCCTTATCAGAGTCATATATATTTATTTTCATGTTCACCCTTATAAAAGTCATATATATTTATTTCCCTGTCCACCCTTATCACAGTCATATTTATTTATTTTCCTATCCACCCTTATCACAGTCATATATATTTATTTCCTTGTTCACCCTTATTATAATCATATATATTTATTTCCTGTCCACCCTTATCACAGTCATATATATTTATTTCCTTGTCCCCCCTTATCACAGTCATATATATATATATATATTTATTTCCTTGTCCACCCTTATCACAGTCATATATATATTTGTATATTTATCAAAAACTTTCACAATGAAGGCCAAACCTTTCACAACACTTTTATCTCAACAATTGTAAACAGAAATTGTACTTCTCATAAACTCATCAATATATATATATATATATATAAATATATCGAAAACAACGTCAACCCACTCAACTTTTATGTAGACGTAAACATTGTAGCAAAGATGAAAATAGATTTACTATAATTACATATCCATGTACAAACATGGTCAACTACAAGACAATATGCAATCACAATCTCTAGCGAACTACAAAATGCATGTAACGAATGTGAAAATATGAATGACTATTTGCTTTATAAGTATATCAAGAATATGGACTCTGGAATCAATACGGCTCTTTCAATTCACAACAACTTGTCTCAAGCATCCCATTTTAAGATCCTAAATTAATCAACGGAATCAAGCACCATCTTAAGCTAACCAGATTATGATAGACTAAGAGAAGCATATATATACTCAGTGTATACCTAGTAGCATTGCTCTCTTCTTTATGTGAGGAGCTCTCTATAAACCAAGGAATATACTAATACTTTTCCAAAAATAATTGCAACCAGACTTAACAATAAATTAACAAGTCAAGTAATCATAGAAACAACAATGGACAAGAAACAATTATTACCCGATCAATTAAATTGGAAAAGGGGAGGGGATCATGTAAGCAGACAATTTGGTGATGCATAGATACTCGTCACTTCACCTATACACCACTCCCATGCAATTTCACATAACAATTTTGTTGGGGATTCCTATTCCCTCAAGTCAAGGTTAAACCAAGCACTTACCTCAACTTCGCAGGCCACTCACTATTCAATTATGGGTTTTCCTCTTGAATTCACCTCCAATACACTCGAATCTAACCATAATTAACTTAATATCATTAATTAAAGCTAAAGGAACTAACTTTGCTGAAAATTATAATTTTTCCTAAGTTTTCTCAAAAAAAGTTAAAACCCGACCCCGGACCCGCTTGGTCCAAACTCGGGGTTCGGACCAAATTACGTTTACCCATTCACCTACGAGCCCGAATATACAATTATTTTCGAAATTCGACCTCAATTCGAGGTAAAGATTCGATTTTTACAAAATTCCTAA
The DNA here is from genome assembly GCA_005239525.1 of Nicotiana knightiana. NCBI lineage: Eukaryota > Viridiplantae > Streptophyta > Magnoliopsida > Solanales > Solanaceae > Nicotiana > Nicotiana knightiana. The sequence continues at coordinate 28,286 of ML371192.1, read as the reverse complement.
TTCTACTCAAATCCTCAATTTTTATCATGAAAATTCATAGTTTTTGATTTAAAAGTGATGAAAAACATTGGGTAATTGAAATATAACAAAAAAAAACGAGTAGAGAACACTTACCCCAATCCCTATGGTGAAAATCGCCCAAATCCAAGCTCCCTAACTCAAAATATGACCGAATGAACAAACTCTAGTTTTATATATTTTTCTGCCAGCTATTCTGCCTCGTTTCTCGTACCAAATGATTCCGAAACTCGATTTGTATGTCTCCAAAGGATTCTTTGTGAATTTCTGGTCAAATTAGGCTTTTAAATCACTCAATTTGACTTTATAATGAATGAGATATGTATGTTTTAATATTTACATATAGTGCAGATTTTGAAATACATGTCAGTGGCAATTTTGTAATTAATCTGAAAAATCTGGCAACCTTACTAAAATGACCATAAAATCCTCATATGATGTCCAAATTCAACGATTCTTTTTGCTATGAGTCCGTAATTATGATACGGATCTAATACTTCATTCAAAACAGAAATTGAAGCTCATTTTTTCAATATGATATCATTCATGCTTGAAGAAACAACGTCGAAGCATAAGAAAGAACGAACGCAACACAACCCAAACCTATTCGAAACTCACCCGAGCCCTCGGGGCTCTAAACCAAACATGCAATTAAGTCTAAAAACATCATACGGACTTCCTCGTGCGATCATGTCATGAAAATAACATGTAAAACTATGAATTAAACCTCAAAACTCATCATTTTTCTCAAGAACACTTCAATTTCACCATTTCTCAACCGGACGTCCGAATCACGTCAAATAAACTTCGATTCTCACCAAACTTCACAGTTAGTATTCAAATACTATAACAAATCTGTATCGAGCTCCGGAACCAAAATACGAGCCCGATATCAATGGTTTCAAACATTAATTCTTTTCTTTATTTCATTAATAATTCAGCAAAATAATTTCTTTCAAAAATAAATTTCTAAGGGTTGTGACCTCGGAATTCATTTCCGGGCATACGCCCAAGTCCCCTATTTTACTGCGGACCTCCTGGGATCTTCGGAACACAGATCCGAGTCCGTTTACTAAAAATGTTGACTCAAGTCAACTAAAACCAAATTTTAATTCTAAAAATTATTATTTCTTATATTTTCACATAAAAGCTTTCCGGTTTCACGCACAGACCACACACGCAAATCGTGGTAGTTAAAATTAGTATTATTATGGCTAATTAGCCTAGAACAGAGTCTTAATTCATAAAATGACTCCTTGGGTCATCACAATCTCCACCTCTAAAACAAACGTTCGTCCTCAAACGGACATAGAAAATTACCTGAATTTGCAAAAAAATATGAATATCTACTCTGCATGTTCGACTCGGACTCCCAAGTCTCTGCCTCAATAGGCTGACCTTTCCATTGCACTCGAACTGAAGGAAAACTCTTAGACCTCAACTGACGAACCTGCCGGTCTAGAACGGTTTCCGGCTCCTCCTCATAAGTCAAGTCTTTGTCCAACTGGACAGAGATAAAATCTAACACGTGGGACGGGTCACCATGATATTTCCGGAGCATAGACAAGTGGAATACCGGATGAACTGAGGATAACCCTGGAGACAACGCAAGTCTATAAGCCACCTCCCCCACTCTATCAAGAATCTCAAACGGCCCGATATACCTGGGGCTCAACTTACCCTTATTTCCAAACCTCATAACACCCTTCATGGGCGACACACGAAGCAATTCCCTCTCTCCAACCATTAATGCTACATCACGAACTTTACGATCGACATAACTCTTTTGCCTAGACTGAGCTCTGCTTTTGTCTCTTCCCCTAATCGTAGCTGTCATTGGGGCTTCATCTCTTGTCCGATTGTAGACGTTTTGCGCGTTGTCGAGATTTGTGAGAGGACGAGAAAAATAAATTCGCACGATAGATTAGAATAGAAGTGAAATTATTCCTAACTTCATAGCCTCTGAGATATAAGTACAGACGTCTCTGTACCGATCCTTCAGACTCTACCAAGTTTGTTCGTGAATTGTGAGACCTAAGCAACCTAGTGCTCTAATACCATCTTGTCACGATCCAAATTTCCAATTTACAAATCGTGGTGGCGCCTAAAACCACACTTATTAGGCAAGCCAATGTTAGAATTCGATTAGCTATTTTCCTTTGGATATTTAATTAAACACAATAAGACAATTTAAAGTTAATTAAATCTAATGATTTCCAACTAATAACTTCATATATAAGAAATGATAAACGAATAAATAAACCAAATCACGAACTAAATATATATATATATATATATATATATATATATATATATATATATCTAAGAC
>ML371192.1:2083-25654 GCA_005239525.1 Nicotiana knightiana | reverse complement strand
TATATATATAACTCTAAGACTACCCAGGGTCTGGTGTCACAATTCACGAACTACTAAAGAATACTACAATTAATGGGTTGAAAAAAATAATATAACTGTTTTAGGAAAATTATAAAACAGTCTCTACGAACTAAGAGAAGACTCTCGGGATCTGCGAACACCGGTAGATATACCTCGTGTCTCCGGATAATGAATAGCGGCTACTAACAATCTCTACTGTTGGCCGGTAGCTGGATCTGCACAAAAGAGTGCAGAGTGTAGTATCAGTACAACCGACCCCATGTACTGAGTAAGTGCGGAGCCTAACCTCGACGAAGTAGTGACGAGGCTAAGGCGGGGAAATTATAACTTAACCTGTGACAATACATATATATAATAACGCAATAAATAATTCTACACAAACAAGAAGATATAAACTGAAACAACAAATAAAATAACATGGTTGCCTATTCCAGGCCTCAGCTGTCACCAAAATTTCACGCAAGTTTTCAAATTTTCAAACTTTAATTTAAAAATAACCAAATGTGCAGGATATGGGAAAATAGTAGGATAAAATAATAAATTTTCAAGTCTTTGTAATAAAATCAGTAAAGCATAATTATCCTCCCTCATCACTGTCATATATTTATACTCTCCCTGTCCACCCTTATCACAATCATATATATATTTCCTTGTTCATCCTTATCACAGTCATATTTATTTATTTCCCTGTTCACCCTTATCACAATCATATATATTTATTTTCCTGTTCACCTTTTTCACAGTCATATATATTTATTTTCCTGTCCACCCTTTTCACAGTCATATATATTTATTTTCCTGTCCACCCTTATCATATATATATATATATATATAATTTTTTTTTTCCTGTCCACCATTATCACAGTCATATATATTTATTTCCCTGTCCACCCTTATCACATTCATATATATTTATTTTCTTGTCCACCCTTATCACAGTCATATATATATTTGTATATTTATCAAAAACTTTCACAATGCATGCCAAGCCTTTCACAACACTTTTATCTCAATAATTGTAAACAGAAACTGTACTTCTCATAAACTCATCAATATTATCACAAAAATGGAACCAGTAGGAATACATACATACATACATACATACATATATATATATATATATATATATATATATATATAGTAAACAATGTCAACCCACTCAACCTTTATGTAGACGTAAACATTGTAGCAAATATGAGAATAACTTTACTATAATTATAGATCCATGTACAAACATGGTCAACTACAAGACAATATGCAATCACAATCTCCAGCGAACTACGAACTACAAAATGCATGTAACAAATGTGAAAACATGAATGACTATTTGCTTTATAAGTATATCAAGAATATGGACTCTGGAATCAGTACGACTCTTTCAATTCACAACAACTTGTCTCAAGCATCCCATTTTAAGATCCTAAATTACTCAACGGAATCAAGCACCATCTTAAGCTAACCAGATTATGGTAGACTAAGAGAAGCATATATATACTCAGTGCATACCTAGTAGCATTTCCCTCTTCTTTACGTGAGGAGCTCTCTATAAACCAAGGAATACACTAATACTTTTCCAAAAATAATTGCAACCAGACTTAACAATAAATTAACAAGCCAAGTAATCATAGAAACAACAATGGACATGAAACAATTATAACCCGAGCAATTAAATTGGAAACGGGGAGGGGATAATGTAAGCAGACAATTTGGTGATGCATAGATACTCGACACCTCACTTATACATCAGTCACATGCAATTTCACATAACAATTTTGTTGGGGATTCCTATTCCCTCAAGTCAAAGTTAAACCAAGCACTTACCTCAACTTCGCAGGCCACTCACCGTTCAATTATAGTTTTTCCTCTTGAATTCACCTCCAATACACTCGAATCTAACCATAATTAACTTAATATCATTAATTAACGCTAAAGGAACTAACTTTACTGAAAATTATAATTACGCTGTCAGTGGCAATTTCATAATTAATCTGAAAAATCTGGCAACCTTAGTAAAATGATCATAAAATCCTCATACGATGTCCAAATTCAATGATTCTTTTTGCTACGGGTCGGTAATTACGATGTGGATCTAATACTTCATTCAAAACAGAAATCGGAGCTCATTTGTTCAATATGATATCATTCATGCTTGAAGAAACGACGTCGAAGCATAAGAAAGAACGAGCGCAACACAACCCAAACATATTCGAAACTCACCCGAGCCCTCGGGGCTCTAAACCAAACATGCAAGTAAGTCCAAAAACATCATACGGACTTGCTCTTGCGATCAAGTCATGAAAATAATATGTAAAACTATGAATTAAACCTCAAAACTCATCATTTTTCTCAAGAACACTTCAATTCCACTATTTCTCAACTGGACGTCCGAATTACGTCAAATAAACTCCGATTCTCACCAAACTTCACAGTTAGTATTCAAATACTATAACAAATCTGTACCGGGCTCCGGAACAAAAATACGAGCCCGATACCAATGGTTTCAAACATTAATTCTTTTCTTTATTTCATTAATAATTCAGCAAAACAATTTCTTTCAAAATTTGATTTCTAAGGCTTGGGACCTCGGAATTCATTTCCGGGCATACGCCCAAGTCCCATATTTTACTGCGGACCTCCCGGGATCATCGGAACACAGATCCGGGTCCGTTTACTAAAAATGTTGACTCAAGTCAACTAAAATCAAATTTTAATTCTAAAAATTATAATTTCTTATATTTTCCTTTGAGTATATTTACTTTGGGAATTCCAACAATTCGTTTAACAGATACAAAATTGTGAACTCCAATATGGCAGATATTTCAATTCCAGCAAATGGCAAAAGAATATGGCGTTATCATTCGTTAGAATTGAATGTCTAAATATATATGTATTTGGTTTAGCCAACTTTAGAATCAGATCACACAAGAATGGTATAGGTTAAGGTTATTGAACACATGAAAAATGCTTATATGATCGGTATACCTTTTTTGTTAACTTAATTGTACAATGGTGCTCCTCTTTATTCCCTTTCTTGTATTTCTTTTGTATCTATTCCGGAGGTAAGGTTTATGTCCCCTTTTGTACTCTTTTGCTTAATAATATACACAGTAGGGATTCAAACCATCCCCGCCCCTCAACACACATGCCATCATAGGAGGTGAAAGCCTGGGTTGATGGCTTAATTTTAAAATAAGAAAAGATGAATATCGTCAATCCAATTAATCTTCAACAAATTAGTATTACGCTTGATAACAAATCTCAAACTAAATTCATTCTAATACTGTGACATCCTTTGATGATATTGCAGCCTAACAAGAAGATGGAAATATCAATACAAAGGGAAAGTAGTACAGAGAAGGATAATTGTTAATACAAGTCACCCCTTCCCGTAGCGGTAGTTTTAATTTTAGTATAGTATCTTTCTATTCTTAGATTGATATCACTCTTTCGCTTCAGTTTTCTTAATATCTTGCTTTTGTTATAACTTGTTGCCACTGCTTCTGTTCATCTATTCTTTAACCGAGGGTCTAATGAAAACAGTCTCTCTGCCCTCCCAGGGAGGGATAAGGTTTGTGACTGTGTGTACACCCTACCTTCCCCATACCCTGTCTGTGGGAATCAACAATAGCATTTATCAGGAAAAATCATGTAAAGTTAACAAGCAGCACGAGATATGAATTAACAAAGCTATTATACAAGCAAATAAAAGACCTGATAAGTACAGCTAGTATATGCCTTGTATGTTTGATTAATTAAGAATCATTCCTGCTTGGTGACCACCTGTCATATCCATGAGATCGTGCATTACGTGCTTGACGACGTTCTTCTCTGTACGTTGAAGTTTCATCAGATGAATGATCAAGACTGGGGGATCTCATGTCATGCCTGTCTCTGCTACTCTTTTGGCGCTTGCGAGAATGTCTGCTTCTGTCCATTGAACTCCTATCGGATGAATGATCATGACTGGGGGACCTTAAATCATGTCGCTTCCTTCCACGTGTTATCTGCCTATGAGATAAATCTTCCTTGTCCACGGACCTCTCACGTCTTCCAGATAGGTGCTCTCGACTTGGAGATCTCTCCAATCGATTAGAATGCTTGCTTCCCTTATCGTACTTGTGAGAAGAGTCTCTAGCGTCCTCCATGCTCCTTTCTTGTCTAGGTGGCGATGGAACCTACACGGTTTAGTTCAAGTCATCAGCATCACTAAAAATAGGATAATTTTCATTTTACATGCTGTATCCCAGCATTATCCAGACTCCACTTCTCATTTTGACTTAAATCAGTATTTCTCCCGAGGGTTAAAAATCACTTATATGTCTCAAACTATTTTAGTCAGTGAACTTGACAGCCATGGCCCATGGATGATAGTAAGAGCAAAACAATAGAAGAGGAAACCGTAATAAGCCCTTAATGCAATATTATTAGCGACAGAACTTAGCTAACTGATACATTGACCAAAACTAATGTTTCAGTTACTTTAAAGTGAACATGAACGATACAGACTCAAAAGGTCACCTGTGTTCTTCCCAAAATAATATGTGCAATAAATGGGTTACCTGAAACCGTGACATGTATCTTCCTTCTGGAGGAGGTGGTATACCAAGCCTCTTTAGATCATCCAACGGAATTTGTCGGCTGTTCCCAGGAGCATTCCGAAGTTAGTGTAAAATACATATAAAGAATGTAGCATGGAAGAGAGTGATAGGAGAGTGTTTTCAACACAATACCCTGCAGAAAGCTAAGGCTTAAGTCTCTGTTCAGATATATAGAACGTTTACATATTTATTGTTTATAGGTTAATCTGAGGCCGGGATCTCTCACTCTCACTACAGCTGCCAAAGAGCACAATCACGTAGGACTTCTATTGCAGGAGATGATCTTGATGATGGAGAGCAGATGGATGGAGATATCGGGGCTTTTAGGTAGAGCAGAATATTAGCGAGGATGATTTGCAGATAACTCTAAAAACATCTCAGATTTGGTCTCTGAATCAGCATTATTTGATATGCTGTGTCTTCAGAAACTTCTGGAAAACTTTCCTTTTGCGGCATGAGTTTAAACATTTCCAAGCAAAAACTGGAAAGTGGAGCATTCCTAGCAACTAAACTATCAGAGAAGCTTATTTTCTCCCCCACAACGATAAGCAGATCACAGTAAAGGTGGCGGAAAATATGTGTAACTCAACGATCATTAAGCAGCTAACACAGCTTGGTTCTAGTTGAAGTTGCTCGGTGGATGCACAGCAACATGTTTATTCAATTTTCTTAATTATGCCATCAGAACTCCTAGATGCATATTACTTGGAACTAGGGGTGGCAAACGGGCGGGTAGGGTCGGATATGAGCGGGTCAAAACGGGTAATGCAAAAAAAAAGGATAAAATATCCAACCCGACCCATATTTAATACGGATAAAATACGGATTAACCGGCGGATAAAATGGGTAACCATATTATCCATCCATAGCTTCACATTAGCCTCAAGCTCTAATATGAATTTGCTGCCAACAAAAATGAAGCAGCAAAAAGTCGTAAACTTTAAGGGTAGGAAAATGACTCATTGGTTGTCCATTTGGTTACCATTTTTATAGTGGAGAATATGGATAATATCCATATTCAACCCGGTTTTAACAAGTCAGTTATCCAACCCATTCTTAGTGGGTTGGGTTGGGTGGATAACTGTTTTTTTAAACCATTTTGCCAGCTCTACTTGGAACTAAAGGGGCTTCAACTAGTAGAGAAAGCATCCCCAACAATGTGATACTTTTAGTTGAGCTGAAAACTGCATTGAAATGACTAAACTAATGGAGTAACTTCTGCTCTGTTAAATTTCAAATGGCACAAAAAGCAAAACTTATGAGTCTAACAAAGATTCTGTTAGAGCCATTGCAGCCTTTCGGCAGGATACAGCATTCCAGGCGAGGAGGAGTTGGAGGTTATTAGCGACAGGAAAAACAAGGAAGACAGAGTATAAGATGAAGGACCGTCCTCCTATTTGTGCATGAGGAGCAGAAGTTTCATTTTTGCAGGCCAACCCGGCGGGATTGTAATCCTCTTCCCCTTCTCGCCCTCTTTGACCAAATCTACGATATATCAGAAGAAAATATTAATCCAGTTCGACACACAAAAAACTTCCAGCTGGAGATAAATTTATCCTGCCTAATCTAGTCCAATATCCAGCAATAATCATTTGTGAAGAAGAAGCCATTCAGTAGCAAGATAGAGAATTGGGTTAGGCAGAATTTAATTTATCCTACATTTGGTAACATTCAAAGATCAGACTGAATTAATTTTTCCAGATTACTACAGGATTACGCTATCTGAGGAGGGGCTACTATTTATTTGGGATTACAATGTCACCGGATAAGCTCCAAAAAGTCCTCGCCCTCAAATATAATAGAGGTAAGGGCACAAGCATACTCATTACTCTCATCCTTATTTCTTCACCTGCTTCCCCTTGACTTCCTCTTCTTACACACAGGTTATCTCTGCAAACTGTGTGAGCTTCCAGGTCTCGTTTGTGTGTTCTTCTCTCCCTTTTCCGCTTGTTTAATGCTGCCCCAGCCCCTGTCAGCATATTCACAAATCTGATTCAATTCCTTCTTCCCCTCCAAGTCTTTTGTACTATTTTTGTTGAAATCTTGAGTAACATTTGGACAGAGATATTAAAAGAGGGTCTTTTAATCTTTCTTTTCTTTCTTCCCATTTTCTAGTTTTTTTTCTTCAAGTTTTCCTTTATTTTTCATTTTGAGTGCAAATATGTGGAGAACTGTTGTGATTGTCGTAACTTAAAATTTATTGAATGTTGCTATGTTGCTGTAACATGCTTTTTGACTACTTAACTTATTTTATCTGTATCACTCCCTTTTATTTTCTTCATTTTAATGAACAAAATTTGGATGATTGGGATGCTAACTGGGTAACGAAAATCGATCTAGTGAATTTTTCACTTGAAAGGATGAAATGTATTCCAAGAGCACTTTGGAACCAGAAATGCCATGGCAAATAAAAAGAAGACTGACGCAGGATAAAGACACAATCCTATTCATGCTTTTCATCATTTCATACCGAGGGATAAGAATCCTGGGATATTTCCTTTTGAACCCAACTGAAGGAAGAAGCGCAGTTATTCTCAGCAAAGCCAACCAAAGTTGTAAATGAGTTACTGGCATTCCATCAGTCACTTGGATCAAACTAGTAAAGAGTAATAAATGTTATAAGCTTAACTTGTAAGGCCGAACTAGTAAAGAGCAGAGTCCAAGCCTGAATGATGATACAAACTAAACTTCCTCAAAGTCATATAATTTTTTTTTAACACAATCCTCCTATTTCATGATTAGGAATGAAATTCTCCTACAACCCAAAAGGCATGTTAGTCCGTGTTTAAACAAGATTAAAGGTTTTCTCTTACCAAATATTTGAAGGACTGAGCAAGAGAAGTGGGAAAGGATTCTGATGGAAATCAAAACTTTGACCTAGTAACTGTATAATGCTCACCGAACTAAATTAACACCATAAGCATGCTTATCTTCACAACTCAAAAACAAAATAAATGAGAAAAATGCAAGGACAACTCCAAAACGTGCAAAAATGTGAGACAATCCTCCAATTCTCTTTAATTACTGAAAATGAAGCAGGAATACTTACAGTGGAGCACGAAACGGTCTTTCACGACCTCCAAAACGAAGCTGTCCTGATTCCTTCTTACCGCCAAGACCGCCCCCTGTAAAAGAGAATGACTTTAATATAGTAGGTTCATATAGCAAATTAAAGCTTCGAGAAGAAGGATATCAGACAAATGTCACTAACCTAGCCTTCTCGGAATCCAGCCTGGCATTAATCGTTGCCTATTGTAGTCAACTATAATTTCAGAATCATCAATAAACTTATGGTGAGCATCCTGCGGTATGTGAACGACAAAACAAATAAATTTATGCCATGAATTTGCTTCACTTGGTAGAATGAGAAACAGAACCTAGACAAATTTAATTGCTTCTTTGTTTTAAGGAATTGCATTCAAGCGTTAATTCATTGCATTCACAAAATATAGTTCAGCTAGAACAAATTGCAGCCTTGAATAATCCGTTCCGAGATTAGCAAACTCCTTCTCATGATCATGGATACAACGGGCTCTTAAACTATTGAAGATTCAACAGTCATTAACCAGCATGATCTTGCAAAATCACAATTCATCGGCACCTAAGTTTGGCAGGTCACACCCTTTCTTGTTTTTCTGCAACTAAAAAGGTCGTAGAGATCTGCTTGTTTAAAAATCTAGTACAGGTCATTAAAGAAGGGTTTTCCCATAATTATTTGATCCAACAACAACAACAACAACCCAGTGGAATCCCAAAAGTGGGGTCTGGGGAGGGTAGTGTGTACGCAGACCTTACCCTTACCTATGAAGGTGGAGAGGTTGTTTCCGAAGGACCCTCGGCTCAAGAACGTTTTAAAAAAAATAAGTATCAAGCACTATTAAAGAGAACAAATTACCTTATATGCTCGCCGCATCTCCCTATCTGATTCAAATTCAACAAATGCATAACCACGTGAAGCACCCGTTACTGCAAAAGCAACACCATATGAGAGAAATTTTAACTCAATTCCTCAAAAAGCAAATATCTTTTCTTTTAACAGTAAGTGGTACATATCAGCACAATTTCTATGATTTTCAAATATGCATTAAACCTCCACAAAAGGACACCCGAAATACAACATAAGCCAGTTGTAATTTTGAATGAAATAGCTAGTACCAATGTGTCTGACAATTCTAACATTCTTCACCCTTCCATATTTGTTCATTTCCTGTTAATAAACACAACCCAAATTCAGTAAATAACAAATAATTGAATCAACAACAACAACTAGGCAAAAAGCAAACAACAAGAACAACAGAACCGCATAAGAGTAACAAAGAAAGACACAAGAAATAGGAAAATGGTCAAATTTACCATGTATTATTCTAAATCGAGCAACTTTGCCCTCCGTTAGTCTTTAGGTCTAATATCACCCCGCCGTTAGGAAAAGTCTTGTTTTTTCCATTAACCCCAGATGTAGCTCCAACCCGAGGGTATTTTTAAACCACAACCAAAAGTTAAAGAGTATATTTAGATCAATTTTTCTCAAAGAATTTGACACTTGAGGTTCACCTATTTCAAGCTAGAGCTTCATTAATCGCAGGTTCACAATTTGCTAACATCAAAGGGTACGAATGAACCAAAATTTTAAATAAACAAAACTAGAGCAAATTCCCATAGTATAAGATAAATTATTATAAGCTTATCAGAAAGATATAAACCTTAACACCAATTAGGCAATAATCAAACAGCAAGAACAAAAGAACGGCACAAGAGTAACCTAGAATAAATGGTAAACAACCCACTATAACATGTTAAATTACACTGATGGAGGTGTAAAAAGTTCACTACAGTGTAGTATTGGTGTATATAACTTAAATCTAAAAAATAAACCTTTACACCCAAACTTATATTGAGGGGGGAAAAACAGAAAAGCCAACCTAGGGAAGGGAATATTCAGTTGTAAATAACCCGCTATAACACGTTACAATTACAGTGTCCCTATATAGAACTTAAATATAACTTTTATACCCAAACTTATAATGAAAAAACCCAGAAAAGCAAACCTGGCAAAGGTTATGTTCAGTGGTAAAATGAGACAAATGACCAACAAAGAGTGTACAATACGGGTCACCAATAGCCTTCGGGTCACCAAATGGGTCATCTGAAAACAACAATGGCAAATGAAGTAGTAATGGAAACTATCAGGGGTAAAACAAAGCAGGATTTTTACGAGCTAGAATGAGTATAATACTAACACAAGCCGGCATTAGAGCAGAGAAGAGCTCTGTAAATGGCGTTATCGTGAGGAAGAATATCAGTTCCATCAATGCTTCCAGCTTGAATTGGATGGTATATAGAAGCATAGAATACTGAGTTTAGATTTCCCCCCGTTGAAGACCTCCTTTCGCTGCTGTAATCTTCTCGACCCATTTCTTCATCAAATTACTATGGCCTTGGGAATCAAACTTTAAGGGATTAAAATTGACACACAAGTGTGTTTTGGGGCCTATTTGGAATTCCAAATAGTTGGTGACATTATGTTTTATTACATTGCTTGCTATCGGCTGGTCTTCCAACCCCTCACGGGGTTTAATGGCCTTTTTAGGGAATATTATACAAATATCCTAAATAAATCTCAATTTATCAACTTCTAGTTATTAATCATCTACTTATCAAAATTAGTTAAACATATATAAAATTAAAAACTTAAATAAATAATATGTTTTCTCCCCAAGAATTTGGGAACATACAGGGTTTTTTTGTTGTTGTTGTTGTTGTTGTTATAAAGATTAGAGGTGATTTGGACTGATTTGGTATCAAAATTCGTATCTAAAATGGAGTTCAAAAATATCTTCTGTCACACATGTATCTCACACACAGATATACATGTGCTACATAAGTGATACACAAAAGATACACAATGTGATACACACATCATTTTTTTTCATGTTCATCTTCTACTTCAAGTTTTCAATTCAAACCACCTCAAAACTCTACCAAATCATTCCAAAATCGAGATTCAAGCTCTTTTAACATATTTACTTTTTGAAGAATTGATATGTACCATATGGTGTTGCTTTTGCAGTAACGGGCGCTTCACGTAGTTAAGTGTTTGTTGAATTTGAATCAGATATGGAGATGCGGCGAGCATATAAGGTAATTTGTTCTCTTTAATAGTGCTTGATACTTATTTCCTGATTTTGTGAAATTTTTTAGAATGCTAGCAGATCTTTTTTCTACATAATGCACTTAGATGGAAAACGCAACTAGGGATTTGATTTTATTTATGGTCCGCGAACACAAAAGACTGTGTAAGGAATTATGTTAATCCGGGAGAAGGTGTGGGACACTCCCAAGTTCCATGGCTTTAACACGGTCGCTAAACTATTAACAATTGGCCTAATTATCTGATTTATACACGTTTTAAGACTTATGTGCATTTTTACTTTCTAACCGCTTTTAATTAAATATTTAATCGCTTTTAGTATTTATGGAATTTATTTAAACAAGTCGCGATGTTGCGCACTCGTTTGTTTTTGTACATACTACGAATCGCGTCACGTGAAACGCACCCGCGATCTACAACACGTTTGTTTTATTATTATTTGAAGTTATGGCCGAGTCGCGTGAAACGCGCACTCGAATTGGGGATTATGTATCATGACTATGTCACGAGAATTGTATCCATAGTCATAATGATTTATTATTAATCGCGCCTAAAGCAAGCTATGATGTTCGTGAATTAATAATTTTCCTAACATTTGAGATCAATGTGAGGCCATGAATTATGGATAGGAGTGTGAGACAGTATAGATTGGATCGTTAAGTTGTTCATAAGATTGATTGCATTATGCCTTGGTTAAAGGCTAATATTCTATCTTTACAATATCTAAGAAGTCCCGAATTAAAACTAATCTGCAAGTTTGCCTCAAGTTAAAATCAGGCCACTGGCTTTAGAACATCAAATACGACCTAAGGAATCATAGTTACCGTCCCGTCATGACCGTTCCTTTTTTTTTTCTTTTTTTTTTTTTTTGCGTTTTGCGGCCAAAAAAGTATAATTCCGCCCGACTTCCATATTTTCGTGTGCTATAGCCCACGACTTCCGAGTGGGCAGGCCCCCCAAACCCGATCGCTAAAAATTTTTCGGGTCATCAAATACGACCTAAGGAACCATAGTCACCGCCGCGCCATGACCATTCCTTGTGTTTTTGCGTTTTACGGCCAAAAAATAGAATTCCGTCCGATTCCCATGTGCTATATAGCCCACGCCTTCCGAGTGGGCCGAGCCCCCCAGACCCAATTCGCCTAAAAAAATTTCGGGCCATCAAATATGACCTAAGGAACCATAGTCACTGCTCCGCTATGATCGTTCCACTTTTTTTGCGTTTTTATGACCAAAAAACTAGAATTCCGTTTGATTCCCATATTTTCATATGCATAGCCCACGTCTTCTGAGTGGGCCCAGGCCCTCAGACCCCGATCGCCTAAAAAATTTTCGGCCATCAAATACGATTTAAGGAACCATAGCCACCACCCCGCCATGACCGTTCCTCGTTTTTTGCACTTTACGGCCAAAAAACGAGAATTCCGTCTGATTCCCATATGTTTGTGTGCTATAGGCCTTCCGAGTGGTCCCGGGCCCCCGGACCCCGATCGTCTAAACTTTTTCCAGGCCATCAAATACGACTAAAGGAACCGCAGTCACCACCTTCCATGACCGTTTCTCATTTGTTTTGCGTTTTACGGTAAAAAACTAGAATTCCGCCAGATTCCAATATTTTTTTGTGGTGTAGCTCACGCCTTTTGAGTGGGCCCGGCCCCTGACCCGAATAGCCTAAAAAATTTTCTAGAAATCAATTATGACCTAAGGAACCATAGTCAGCGCCCCGCCATGACCGTTCCTCGTTTGTTTGCGTTTTACGGCCAAAAAACTAGAATCCAACTCGATTCCCATATTTTCTTGTGGTGTATCCCACGCCTTCCGAGTGGGCCCGAACTCCGGACCCGGATCACCTAAAAAATTTTCGGGCAATCAAATAGGACCTAAGGAACCATAGTCACCTCCCTGTGATGAGCATTCCTCGTTTTTTTGCATTTTGTGGCCAAAAAACTAGAATTTCGCCTGATTCTCTTATTTTCGTGGGCTATAGCCCACGCCTTCCGACTGGGCCTTGGCCCCTGACCCGAATCGCCAAAAATTTCTTCAGGTCATCAAATACTACCTATGGAACTAAAGTCACTGCCCCGCCATGACCGTTTCTCGTTATTTTGTATTTTACGGCCAAATAATTAGAATTACGCTGTGGGCCCGGGCCCCACGGACTCGGATCGCCTAAAAATTTTCTGGGTCATCAAATATGACCTAAGGAACCATATTCACCGTCCCTCCATGACCGGTCCTCCTTTATTTGCGTTTTACTGCCAAAAAACTAAAATTCCGCCCAATTCCCATATTTTCGTGTGCTATAGCCCAGGTCTTCCTTGTGGGCCGGGCCCCCCAGAACCGGATGCCTAAATTTTTTTTGGTCCATCCAATACGACCTAAGGAACCATAGTCACCGCCCCGCCATGATCGTTCCTCGTGTTTTGCGTTTTACGACCAAAACACTAGAATTTCGCACGATAACCATATTTGCTTGTGGTGTAGCCCATGCCATACACGTAGGCCCGTCCCCCGGACCCAGATTGCCTAAAACTTCTCTGGCCATTAATTAAGACCTAAGGAAACATAGTCAGCCCCCATCACTGTTCGTCTTTTTTTGCATTTTACGGCCAAAAAACTAGAATCCGCTCGATTCCTATATTTTCTGCTAGTGTATCCCACGCCTTCTGAGTGGGCCCACCCCTGGATCCGGATCGCCTAAATTTTTTTTCGGTAATCAAATACGACCTAAGGAACCACCCCTCCATGACCGTTCTTCATTTTTTTGCATTTTATGGACAAAAAACTAGAATCTCGCCCGATTCTCATATTTTCGTGTGCTATAGCCCACTCCTTCCGAGTAGGCCCTGGCCCCCTGATCTGTATCGCCTAAAATTTTTCCAGACCATCAAATACGACCTAAGAAACAAAATTCACCGCTCCTCTATGACCGTTCCTCATTTTTTTGAATTTTACGGCAAAAAAATTAGAATTTGGCTTGATTCGCATATTTTAGTGTGCTATAGCCCACACCTTCCGGGTTGGTCTGGGCCCCCTCGGACTCGGATCACCTAAAAATTTATCGGGCCATCAATAACGACCTAAGGAACCATAGTCAGCGCCCCGCCATGAATGTTGCTCGTTTGTTTGCATTTTACGGTAAAAAAACTAGAATCCTGCTCGATTCTCATATTTCCTTGTGGTGTACCCCATGCCATCCGAGTGGGCACGAGCCCTGATCACGCTCAACTATGTCTAATAAAAGACTAAGCGGGCGTTGCAAATATAATCCGGGGTATTAAGCCCAGAGTCGATCCCACAGGGAATTAACATATCAAGCAAGCCGTTAGAATACTCAACTTTTACTTAATCAATTCTCTCAAGACTTTTGAATATAAATTGGTGATGTTTTACTATTTCTACTTACAATAATAATAAACTAACAATTATTAACAATGTGTTGTAAACAATTATAATAAAGGTCTAAGGTTATGGTTTCCCCCGTCGGTGAACTTCCTTCTCGGATACTTCTTATAGTTTGATTAGTTGTCTCTATCAATCATGAACACTCTATCTACCATAAATCTCTCTCAAGTAATTATGATAATTTACTAGACGCACTCTCTCAAGTTACGCTAGCTAGATTGCATTACAGTTCACTTTAGATTGCACCCGAGGTATCGTTATCTCTAATCCAACCTCTAAACCCTCGGTTATGACTTTCATCTATACTCTGGGAGTGGTGTTGTTCAAACAACTACCTAAATATGCACTCTCTCTCAAGTAGATACATAATGAATAGGAACAGCTAATTGAGATTAATCAACCAATCAAAACTATATTAATATCACAATAAGTTTATTCCCCAACGGGTTCCACCAAAACCCTAGATTAAGGAAATTAGCTACTCATGCTCATAATAATCAACTCTAAAATAACTTGCATAATTAAACTACAAAGTAATGAATAAAAGCTGTAAAAATCAATGTTTTGCTTCTCCGAGTGGTACCGGCCCCCCGGACCCGGATCACCTAAAATTTTTTCAAGCCGTCAAATACAACCTAAGGAATCGTAGTTACGCCCGCCATGACCGTTCCTATTTTTTTTTGCATTTTACGACGTAAAAAGTAAAATCTCACATGATTCCCATATTTTCGTGTGCGTCCACGCCTTCCCAGTGGGCCCGGGTCTCCCAGACCTGGATCGCCTAAAATTTTTCCGAGCCATCAAATACGATCTAAGGAACCAAAGTCACCACTCCGCCATGACCGTTCCTCATTTTTTTGCGTTTTACGGCCAAAAAACTAGAATTCCTTCGGATTCCCATATGTTCGTGTGCTATAGCCCACGCCTTCCGAGTGGTCCCGGGCCCCCCGGACCCGGATAGCCTTAATTTTTTTCGGGCCATCCAATACGACCTAAGGAACCATAGTCATCGCCCTCCATGACCGTTCCTCTTTTTTTTTTTTTGCGTTTTACGGTGTAAAAACTAGAATTCTGCCTGATTCCCATATTTTCGTATGCTATAGCCCACGCCTTCTGAGTGGGCCCCAGCCCCCCAGACATGTATCGCCTAAAGAATTTTTTGGGCCATAAAATACGACCTAAGGAACCATAGTCACCGCCTCTCCATGAATATTCCTCATGTTTTTTTGCGTTTTGCGGCCAAACTAATAAAATTCCGTCGATTCCCATATTTTTGTGTGCTATAGCC
The DNA here is from genome assembly GCA_005239525.1 of Nicotiana knightiana. Lineage (NCBI taxonomy): Eukaryota > Viridiplantae > Streptophyta > Magnoliopsida > Solanales > Solanaceae > Nicotiana > Nicotiana knightiana. The sequence goes on along the minus strand of ML371192.1, from coordinate 10,194 downwards.
TATGCCTTCCGAGTGGGCCGGGCCGGGCCTCCCAGACCCGATCTCCTAAAAAATTTTTGGGCCATCAAATATGAACTAAGGAACCATAGTCATCGCCGCGCCATGACCATTCCTCATTTATTGCATTTTACGGCAAAAAAAATAGAATTCCGCCCAATTCTCATATTTTCATGTGCTATAGTCCACGCCTTCTGAGTGGGCCAGGACCCCAGACCCGATTCGCCTAAAAATTTTCGGGCCATCAAATACGATCTAAGGAACCATAGTCACTGCTCCATCATGACCATTCCTCTTTCTTTGCGTTTTATGGCCAAAAAACTAGAATTCCGCTAGATTCCCGTATTTTCGTGTGCATAGCCCACGTCTTCAGAGTGGGCCCGGGCCCTCGGACCCCGATAGCTTAAAATTTTTTTGGGCCATCAAATACGATCTAAGGAACCATAGTCACCGCCCCGCCATGACCATTCCTCATTTTTTTGCGTTTTAGGGCCAAACAACTAGAATTCCGCCCGATTCTCATATTTTCGTGTGCTATATAGCCCACGCCTTCCGAGTGATCCCGGCCTCCCCCGGACACTGATCGCCTAAAATTTTTTCGAACCATCTAATACGACCTTAGGAACCATAGTCACCGCCCCACCATGACCATTCCTGTTTTTTTTTTGCGTTTTACGCCTATAAACTAGAATTCTGCCCCATTCTCATATTTTCGTGTGCTATAGCCCACGCCTTCCGAGCGGGTCGGGCCTCCCGGATCGACTAAAGTTTTTTCGGGCCATCTAATACGACCTAAGGAACCATATTCACCGCCTTTCCATGACCGTTCCTCTTTGTTTTTGCGTTTTACGACGTAAAAACTAGAATTCCGCCCGATTCCCATATTTTCGTGTGCGTCCACGCCTTCCGAATGGGCCCGGGTCCCCCAGACCTGGATCGCCTAAAATTTTTCCGGGCCATCAAATACGATCTAAGGAACCAATGTCACCGCCTTGCCATGACCGTTCCTCATTGGTTTTTCATTTTACGGCCAAAAAACTAGAACTCCTTTTGATTCCCATATGTTCGTGTTAGCCACGCCTTCGAGTGGGCCCGGGCCCTCGGACCCCCGGACCCCGATTGCCTAAACTTTTTCCGGACCATCAAATACAACCTAAGGAATTATAGTCACCGCCCTACCATGACTATCCCTCGTGTTTGGCATTTTACGGCCAAAAAATTGGAATTCTGCCCGATTCCCATATTTTCTTGTGGTGTAGCCCATGCCTTCCGAGTGGGCCCAGCCCCTTGACCCGGATCGCCTCAAAAATTTTCGGGCCATCAATTACGACCTAAGGAACCATAGTCAGTGCACCGCCATGACCGTTTCTAGTTGGTTTGTGTTTTACGGCCAAAAAACTAAAATCTCGCTCGATTCCCATATTTTCTTGTGGTGTATCCCACGACCTTCTGAGTGGACCCGGCTCCCGGAACCGGATCGCCTAAAATTTTTTGGGAAATCAAATACGATCTAAGGAACCATAGTCACCGTTCCGCCATAACTGTTCCTCGTTTATTTGCATTTTATGGCCAAGAACTAGAATTCCGCCTGATTCTCATATTTTCATGTGCTATAGCCCATGCCTTCCGAGTGGACTCTGGCCTCCAGGCCCGAATCGCCTAAAATTTTTCTGTGCCATCAAATACGACCTAAGGAACAAAATTCATCGCCCCTCCATGACCGTTCTTCATTTTTTTGCGTTTTACGGCCAAAAAAATTAGAATTCAGCCCGATTTCCATATTTTAGTGTGCTATAGCCCACGACTTCCGAGTGGGCCCGGGCCGCTCGGACTCGGATCACCTAAAATTTTTTTGGGTCATCAAGTACGACCTAAGGAAGCATAGTCACCGCCCCACCATGACTGTTCCTCATTTGTTTTGCATTTTACGGCCAAAAAACTAAAATTCCGCCCGATTCCCATATTTTCGGGTGCTATAGCCCACGTTTTCCGAGTGGGCCGACCCCCCAGAAATGGATTGCCTAAATGTTTTTTGGGCCATCAAATACGACGTAAGGAAAATTAGTCACTTCCCCGCCATGTCCGTATCTCTTTTTTTTGCGTTTTACGGCCAAAAACCTAGAATTTTGTCCGACTCCCATATTTTCGTGTGCTATAGCCCACGCCTTCCGAGTGGACCCGGCCTCCCGGACCCGGATAGCCTAAATTTTTTTGGGCCATCAGATACGACCTAAGGAATTGTAGTCACTGCCCGCCATGAGAGTTCCTCATTTTTTTTTTGCATTTTACGGCGTAAAAACTAAAATTTTGCCCGATTCTCATATTTTCGTGTGCTATAGCCCCCGCCTTCCGAGTGGGACCGGGCCCCCCGGTCCTGGTGTTTAACCAAAGAATTAGATCCTTTGACTAAAGCTATTTCTAGGATGAACACTGGTTACAGATAATCAAGGAAATAGAGAAAAATGAATAATAGACAATATTGCTGCAATATAGAAAAGCAAAGTAGATTGTATTCGAGAATCAGATGCCTTTACAAGCTGTATTCCCCTCCCTTATATAGGATATTCCTTGATATAACGTATAACTTTTTCTATGATTGCCCATTAATGACTAATTAGACATTAATGAGGCGTTACAAAGGATAACGGTAATTGGGGTACGGTTACATAATGCACGAGTAATCAATTGTGGATTCTTGAATTTGCCCGTAGCTTTGTCCAGATTCATTTTGACCGTGTATCTTCCCTGTCTTGATCAGGTTGAGTTTCCCATGGTTGATGAGCTCGAGGGTTTATTGAATCGTACCTCTTTGTTTCTTACCTCTTCAAAGAATCACATCCGACTGTCGCGTTCTCCTGTGTCCACATAACTGGTTGAGTTGTCAAGAGTAGGCTTACGTGTGAAACTCTTTTTTACCAATACAGATAGTCCCCCCACTTACCGTATATTTATCGATTAATATTTGGTACGTGGATACTCATTTATGACGGGAATATTTTGCCTCCGCTTTACCTCGAAACATTGTACCCTTCTCTGAATCATAGGCGTCATTTGTCACTTCCATTTAATGCTCATACCATGTGTCCTTCTCGGATTGGTTCTGCATTTACTCGGCACCTTTTAGGGATTTTTGCGGCTGCGTCAGTCCCAAAGTGACACCTTCAATTATGACTTTTCATCATTATTTTTCTTTTTTTCCATGTTTGACGGTTGTCCTCAAGTATAAATACCTTTCTTCTTTTCTTTGCTTCCACAAAACACTTTCTAACTTTGTCTTTTGTAAAGAACTTTTTTCTTGCCTTTGTAAACATGTCTTCTTCAAATCAACCTCAGAGAGTAATAGATATTGAAAATTTAACGCCATCTTCTGCTCCGACTAGGAGTCGGAGGGGTGGTAGACTTAGGAGTCTAGGATCCACTCCTTCGATAGGCCCCTCTTCTTCTCAGATAGTTTCCCCTCCTTCCGCTAGGTCTCTAGTTTCTCCGAGGTTTAGGGCTTCTCGGTCTTTGTCTAGAGGTAGAGGTGAACGCCTTCGTGAACCTGGAGTTGATGAAATTGTTCCTGCTGAGTTTGTCTTTGCTAGAGATAATCAAGTTCTCGTAGACCAATCTTCTTCCCTTGAGAGTGTCGAAAGGTACCCAACCCTTATTACTGAGGGTCAGATTTCCTTGTTCGTAGGGAGTGTTTTTTGAGGCCTGATTTTCCTGTCTACATTTCGAATAGTAATCAAAGAATAACATCTTACAAGACGAGATATTCTTTTGTTTATACGTACCCTTTTACTCTAGGGTTTAGACCTCCCATTGATCCAGTCATAATTGAATTCTGCCGTTTCTTCAATATCTGCTTAGGACAAGTTTGTCTGCTTGTATGGCGAGTTGTCGCATGTCTTAGGAGTTTAGCTTCTTTAGCCTCGGTTCCTTTTACTTTCAACCATCTTGTTCATCTCTACTCTCCTACCTTGTTTCGTCAAGGGGTTTTTACTCTGACTGCTAGGAGAAAAAGAGTGCTGGTAACCCCTGGAGATGATAAAGATAGGGGTTGGTACCTCCGGTATGTTGCTGTACCCACTGTTGGTTTAGTGGGTGAAGAAAATCTTCCTTTCCCTGAGAAGTGGAATTGTGCACGTGAGTATGCTTTAGCTCACATATATTTACTTTTCCTCGTTCTGACTTGAGATGTTTTACTAACACCGTATCTATTTCTTCTTCTCTCACCAATCATGGGTACTGTTGAGAATGTCTCCGGTATCCATGATTGGGTAGAAAAGTTATTGTCTGTTGCTCCTTTAGAAGAGATATCTTGGAAGTACTTCGCTGGGAGGTACGCTTGGCATGTAAAGACCCACGGTAAGTGAAGCTTTTGTTCTTGCTTCTTTCCTTACTCGAGCCTCTTCTTTCTCTGTCGCTTAACTTTTTCCCTTTTGATAGGGTTCTCTGCTCGTGGGGTGTCTGATTCATCTATCCCGAAGATGTCTTTGGCTCAGGCCCAAGAAATTATTGTTGGTTCGCCTTCCTCGAAGAGGAAGATTGGTGAATCTCATTCTGTAGAAGAAGAAGAAGAAGAAGAAGAAGAAGAATAAGAAGAAGAAGAAGAGGGTGCTTTGGTGCGCAGGCCACGGAGAAGGCGGGTGGTTTCGGACGATGAGTCTACACCCATGACTTTGCCTTCCGTGTCTGTGGTTGAGCCCTCTACCTTTGAAGATGTTTCACATTCCCCCATTCATAAGTCTGTAGATTACTTGTTCCATGAAGGTTTTGACCTTGCTCCTGATGATGTCCCTATGGCTGCTGTTTTTCCTACTTCTTTAAGAGAAGCTGTCTCATCTGCTCCTTTGGATATTATGGCTTCTATTTTCGCTTTGCCCGTGGCTTCCTCAACTCTTCAATCCTCCGTGCCTGCTGCTTTGCCCGTGGCTTTTCTAGTTCCTCAACCCTCCGTGCCTTTTATTGCTTCATCTCTGCCTACTTCCATGCCTTCCGCTAGGGAAGTAGGGTCTTCCAGTAGAGAGATGCGGAAGGTGATAATAGAGGTTCCAACTGAGGGGAATCTTTTCAAGAAAACGGGTGAGCCCGAAGTGTGGCTCAAGCCTTTGATAGGTCCCACTAAGAAAGCCAAGCTAGCCAACCATAGTGCTCTTACATGGGCCAATGAAGTTGTTGCATACCTCTTTGAAGGTATGATGCAGGTTAACCTCTTTCATTTTCGTATATGAAATTTATCATATCTAAGTTTATTTCTTGTAGATTAATCTTATAGGCATGGAGCTCATGAAGAGGATCTCAAATACGGATCAAGAGACAAAAGAGTTGCAGGCTGATGCTTATAATTGGAAGGCATAATATGATAGCCTAAGGATTGACATGGATGCCTTAGAAGAGGAAAGGAGTACCTTGAAGTGGTGGATGAGGCTCATGGCGGCAGAATTGGCAGTAGAGAAGGCTTCTTCCAGTCAGGCTGATAAAGACAAGAGTGTTCTGGAGTCCTCATTTGCTGAGCAGCTGTCCTGTGCCTCAGAGGAGATTAGAGACTTGAAAAACTTGCTGGGGCAGAAGGAGGAATACTCAGGCGAGCTCGTGCAATCACTCACTCATACTCAAGAGGACCTTCGTAATGCTTTAGATAAAGTTCAAACTCTGGAGGAGTCGATTGTACCATTAAGGGCCGCCCATGAAGCTGCTGAAGCGGAGAAGGACGGATTGAGAGCTGAGCTTCAAGTATGGGCAAGGGATTATGAAGATCTTGAAGAGGTGGCTGCTATTGATGTGAGCTGGGCGTATATGAATTCTCGCCTTGAATCATTGGAAATGAGTCAAGAGGGTTTCGACCTTAGTGCTGAAATAGCTAAAACTAAGGAAGCCATGGAGAATGCTCAACAAGGTCACAACCCCTCTTCACCTGATGGTGAGACTCCTGTTGCTCGTGCCTCTTCATCCCTAGTTGCTCCCGCTCTTTCTGCCAGTGAAGTCAACCTCTCTCCTGAAGAAATTTAAGAAGTTGGTTCACCCTTTTTTTTTTTAATCTTTGTCTCAATTGGTGGTTAACCCCAGTCCCATCGGGGGTAAAAATTTAGATCTCTTTAAAGTCCCCAAATGACAACTTAGGGGCACCTCAATGTATAAAAATTCTATACGGCTAAGTATAAGTTAATACTTAGTTTTTACTTAGCCGTTTTAATATATTAATGCTGGTATGACTTTTGTTTTCTGTTGAGCTTCTGTTTCACTCTTTAAGTCTTTTGCATGCTTAATTTTCGAGGTTTTTGTTTTTACCTCTGAATTTTTGCATGAGGATACTAATAATCACTCATACCTTTTCATAATAGGTACGGTGTTTGTGAGCCTTTTTGTAGTAGGCTTCATTTATGAAAGAGGGCCCTATATGATTGACATGAAGAAGACGTCTCAACTTCATGATAATGCAATAGAGTGATAGGAATTTTACACATGTTTAAGAATGTTTCCAAGGAAAGTTTTTTGTTTGAACTTCCATGACATTTTACATGTGTTTGGTTATCGTCTAAAACTCATGTTTGCAACTGTTTTTGTTTAACAGATTTGATATACTCTTGTATTTCGTAACTGTTTTTCATAGGTAACAGTTTTTCGATATTAATACAAGGAAACAACTGTTTTTTACTAGTAACAGTTTTTATAAAGATTGGGGTTTCTACCCGCAACTGTTTTTATTGATAACAGTTTTATAATAAGTACGAGGAAACTGCTTTTTCATCCGTAACTATTTTATTTGACAATAATTTTCTGAACAAATACACGGATTTTGATCTTTCATTCGTAACTATTTTATTTGATAACAGTTTTTTGAATAAGTACAAATGATGATGATCTTTTACCCCTAACTGTTTTTGTTACAACAGTTTTGAATAAGTATACATTTCTTCCTCGTGACTAATATTTTGCCTTTCAGCTTGAACATGTTCGAGGGTTTTTTTTGCATTATTATATTAGGCTTTGTATTTGGATGACTCTTTTGATCTCTTTCGATTCTGCTCGTATCACTTGTCTTGTTGGGTAGATGGGTCTTCAGGCTCGAGCTTTTGACTTTCTGATAGTCTTCTTTGCTTCGTCTTAGCCTTCCATACTGTATAGTCCCCCAAGTGTTTGAGCTTTGAAGAATGATATCTCGAGCACTTGATTATTCCTTCCTTGTGGTCCTTTTCCTGAAAAGGAAAAACATTCCGGACTTGAAGGTATATAGTTTTTTAGATGATGACTGCTTAACCCTTTAAAATATCCATCAGAAAGTGTAACCCTAGACCGGGGAATTGAGTTATTTCCTCGCGTCTTTGCAGGTCTAATATCATCATCTGGGGATGGGTTAGCTTTATGCCTATCATCTAAAAAAGTTAGTAAATTTTTTAAATGTTCAAAATAAAATCGAACGTGTGATACCTGACCGGGGGTATTTCTTTTCCTTAAAAGTAATACTTCTTTAGGTGGATGGCGTTCCATCTTGTTGGTAGAACTCTGCCGACCATAACTTCCAACTCATAGGCGCCTTTCCCAGCTATGCCTCAGATTTTGTAGGGTCCTTCCCAGTTTGGATTTAGCTTTCCTGCGCCTGCTTCTTTCATTGATTGAAAGAATTTTTTGAGGACGAAGTCCCCAATCTTGAAGTACCTGAGATAAGCTTTACGGTTGTAATAACGCTCTATGATTTGCTTTTGAGCTGCCATCCGTATCAGTTCTGCTTCTCTCCGCGGTTCGAGCAGGTCCAGATTGGTCCTTAATTCGTCGTCGTTTGCTTCCTCCATGGCTGTTGTGAACCTTATGCTTGGTTCGCCAATCTCCACAAGTATTAAGGCTTCTGATCCATAGACAAGTGCGAACAGAGTTTCTCTCGTGGCTATTTTTGAAGTTGTTCTGTATGCCTATAGTACCGCTGGTAACTCATCATGCCAGTTTCCTTTGGCTTTATCCAACCGCTTTGTTAGATTGTTGATGATGACCTTATTCGTTGACTCGGCTTGACCATTAGCCACGGGGTGGTATGGCGTTGAAGTGATCCGCTTGATTTGCCAGCTTTCGAAGAATTCTGTGATTTGCGAGCCTATGAATTGTGGGCCATTATCGCACACGATCTCCTTTGGTAT
>ML371191.1:0-35361 GCA_005239525.1 Nicotiana knightiana | reverse complement strand
ACATCTACTCCTTCAGCAGTCTTCTTCATGGTGGCCAAAGGACCGTCAGTGACCATGTCCCATAGTTCATAGTCTTCTCCAATTAAGTGATCTGTCATCCTATTCTTCCACCAGGAGTAGTACTGGCCATTGAAGAGTGGTGGCCTAGCAATTGATTTTCCTTTCCATTTCCCAGGTGGTGCACTCATCTTGATCTTTTTCTAAGGTGTTAGCCTCTTCAAGGATAACCCGCTATGATACCAACTGTTATTTATCTATGTCAATACTACACAAGAGGGGGGGTGATTTGTGTGGTAACCAATTTTTGCTTGCAGTAGTTATTGAAGGACCAGGTTCTTCTATGTGTTCCAACTCCTACAGTTTGCGGAATAATAAATGCAGAATTTAAAGAACACTGCAATTTTACGTGGAAAACACCTGGTTCAAAAAGTAAAAAAACACGACCTACTTCCTAGTAGGATTTTCTCAAACTCTTCCTTAAATCAATGAGCCAAACAACATTTACAAAATAAACTCTTTTGTAAACCTAAGGATTAACTCTAGCCCTTTGTGGCAAACTAGCCTCTAGCTATTTGCGACAAACTTCAAGTTAACTATAACTTGAACACTCAGTACCTGTTACAATTTCTTCTACATAAATTTGAAAGGTACAATTTCTAATCACCTACTACAAATAAATAAGACTAAAAGACAACAGATGAAATTGGTTCTTCTAGCTGGTCCAAGTAACTTCAGAGTCACACACTTAAATCTCACACGAACTGCTTGCAAAATTGTCTTACAAATTTTGCTCTCAATTCTTGTTTTTCTTCTGCTTTTGTGCGTCCCTGTACAATAAGAACACTGAACAATATATAGGATTTAGTAGACAAAGAGATATACTAGAATTCGGGTGCTACTCTTCCTTGGTGGAAGAGTTCTAGTTGATCTCAACTCCCTAAATCCTCTTTTATCCTGATTCTGTTCTTACTGAATAAGGAGTCCATCTCCTGATCAATTTTCAACCTTTTCAATCAGGAGATATCTCTTTAGATCACTGATTGTGTTTATCTCCTACTTGTGCACCTCACGTGCCATTTACTCTGCATGTGTCTATGTCTCCAATGATGGACCCGGTTCAACTTTGAGTTCCTTTGTCAATCTTCAAAATCATTAGGCTTCTTGATCCAACAAATTCCCCTTTTTTATGATGACAAACTCTGTGCTTAGGCATGTAATCACTTTAATCTAACATTGATACTTTTTAGAGCATTAAGCATTTATCATAAAGAACCGGGTTCATTAGGTTATAATATCACATTTTTTCAATATAGCACATTTTCCCCCTTTTGGCATCATCGAAAAATTGCAAATTGTTAGAATTACCAGATTGATAAGAATTACTCATGGCCACTGGGGCAACTCCAAGTGCAAACATGTATTAATCATCAATAGTGAACCAAGAATGCAAACTATCAAAGAAAGTGAGACAAAACAAATAAGAGTAGAAACAACAAAATCCATTGATAGATGCATAGTTCCGCCACCAATCACACAAAGAAATAAAAGCAGTTACAATCATGAGAAAAAGATAGCAAAAAAATCCCGAATCTGGGTCATAGAGGGGTAACGACAGGGCACTGGACACCTAAGGCTGGGAAGGAGTGGAGGTTGGGTTCTTTGCTTGGAGGAGGGAGAGCATATTTTGAAGAATCCCTTCATTCTTCTCCTTTTTCTTTGGCCAGTTCAGTTTTGAGGGCATCTCTCTCAGCCTCAACCTCTGCAAGGTGGGTCTTTAATTGAAGAATTTCAGCATCCTTAACCCCACCTTCTCGTACAAGCGCCCTGACCTTGCTATTCACATGCGTTTTGCTGGATGAACCAGGCTCATTGTCAGGAACATTCACAATATAATCACATGCCAGAAGCGTGCTCTTCCCAAAATGGTCCTTGACAGTGGCCATTTCTGCCTTCTTCAAGGGCACTTTGAAGTGAGCCAGCACAGTCGTCAGGAGGAAACCATATGGGATGGTATGGGCCTTGGAACCATTTACCACTTTGTCCAGCAATTGAATAATGAAATAGTGTCAGTTTATTTTCCTTCCACTGTCTAGGCACTCTATGAGGGTTAAATCCATATATTTTGCTATGTGCCTTCTCTCTTGCCTGGGCAGTACGCATTTGTTGATGAACTCAAACACCACCTTGTGCTGGGGTTTCATCTCGCTTTTGTACACAGCCCTTGGTTCCACTTCTTCACCATTGTCACTGAACCTTCTGGTAATCTGTAGTGCAGAAGGAAGATCATCCAAGCTGGGCCACTGCCTTGTATAATCATCATATCCCTTAGCTGGAATCCCAAGAACTTCACCCAGCTCTTTGGCATAAAAGGTGATTTTAGTCCCCTTTACCTGACTGGAGACCCTGCCATCCTTGACCTCTACATTGACCATAAACTCTACAATCTCACTCCTGGCTAGCCTTCCATCTAACTGAAGGACCATGTCCTTCCAGCTCTGCACTTCCAAGGTATCCAATAGGTAAACCATGCCAGACTCCTCCAGATCCTTCAACAATCTCCCCTTCAGAATAATGCGTTTCCCAAATTTGGTCAATCCAGACTCCTCAGCTTCTTCACCACTCCAATCTTCCTCTTCATCAATCTGAACCTTCTTTGATTTCAGGGTAGACCTAATTCTCTTGGCAATAGTTGAGGGTGTAGCAGACACAGATGCAGACTTCTTGGAAGAAGTCTTGCCTTTCTTGGGTTTGGGTGTCTGAGCCTCAACATCTGCCATTTGTTCTTCTCGATGGACCAGGTCCATCTCCTCAATCTCAACAGCCTCTACAGGCTCAAACACCTTTGCCTTCCCTTTTTCAACTCTCTTTCTCTTACTCGCCTTCAAAGCCTTCTGCAACTCCTCTTCACTCTGCCTAATTGAACTTCGTGTAGTTCTTCCTCTAGGAATGGAAATTTCAGCAAAGGGAGTGGCTTTTCTCTTCTTACTTGCCACTGTAGTTTCAGCCTTTTTAGTCTTTGGTGTCCTCTTCCCTTTAGGTTTATAACTCTCCCATAACTTTCTCATAAGGTCAGCTAAAGTTTCCTCAATGGATGAACCAGGTTCATCACTAGAATGTCGAAGATCTTCTAACCCCTCAGCAGCCTCTCCTGAGTTACTTCCCCCTAAGTCTGTGGCACCTTCTTCAACTACCACTGGGACAGTACCACAAATTGCCAACGGAGTACCTTCTACCCCTGTTCCCCTCACAGTGCTTCCATATCCCTCTCTCTCAGTTTCTTTCACAATTTTATTTTTACCACCTCTTTGTCGCCTATCAGGAACTTCCACATCTACTACAGACCCAATCAGAACAAACCTATTTTCAGAAGTGACTAGTTCAGGCTCAGACCCAATTTTAGGAGTTAATGATACCTGTTCAGAATCGGATGAACCAGTTGCTTCCCCCTCAGTTGCTGACTTGAATGAGTCATTGGAGTTATCAGATTCTTGATCCTGGCTGGCTTGAAGCTTAGCGTTAAATTTCCTAGCTAGAGAGCCAGAAGCCACATTTTTTCTAGCTAGCATTTTGACACGCCTTTTCTTGGACTTTGGATTAGGGCTTAGTTGAACAACGGGAGTGATTGGAGGAGACGGGACATGATTGTTTTTAGGGGTGGTGGGATAGGATTGAGATGGGGTGGAAGAATTTGATTGAGATGGGGTGGAACCAGTATCTTCAAGTGTAATACTGTTGTCAGGTGTGGCGGAGGAGGATGAAGTAGGTGGTGGAGTATTAGGCATTGTGATGAAGTTTTTTGTTGAAGAAAGAAAGAAGATTAGGATCAAGATGTTTGAGCAGAAGGTTGAAAGGGTTTCGACGGTTATGTATTTTAGGAAGAAAGTGAATGAAGAATTAGAGAAGTGATGATGGGTTTTTAAAGACTTGTGTAATTAATACGCAATGGGTGTAATTGGGTCAAGAAGTCTAATCGGTTCAGAAGTGTCAGTTGTAAAGTGACGGTTATAACTACCCTATGATCTAGGCCTTTTTAATTTTATTGGACTCTTTGGTACATGTTCAAATGTAGGATAAGGACTAGAATTTTAAAAGAGCTTGTTATAGATAGAGTCCTGCTCATGATTAACTATTAATATTTCAATATGTATATTGTGGTGAGCACATACCTCGTCTGTCATATGAACCAGCAGCGATGAACCAGGTTCATCTTGTTACAATCTCTTGATTAAGCCTCAATTTTCAAAAATAGAAAAATATCATTAGTAACCAAGGAGTCATATTAACACATGGCAAGAGAGTATGATGTTTATAGCATGAAACTGAGCAATGATTATTCTGATTATTTACACAGATTTCTGAATTCCTAGCCAAATTTTTTTTTTCATTTTTTTTTTGAACTGGTTTAATTAGGTGATCTTAATCATCCCTAACTCTAACATGTTCCTTTCAAAATGCTCTCTACTTAGTTCTTTAGTAAAGATGTCAGCAATTTGTTTATCAGTAGCACATAATTCAATAAAGATCATTCCATTCTCATAGTTGTCTCTTAAGAAATGGTGTCTAACATCTATGTGCTTTGTTCTTTTATGATGAACGGGGTTCTTCGTCATACTGATAGCACTAGTGTTATCACAGAAGATAGGTATGCATCCAACCTCTATACTAAAATCCATTAATTGTTGTTTAATCCATAATAACTTAGCACAACATGAGGCTGCAGCCACATACTCAACCTCAGCAGTAGATAGAGCTACTGAATTCTATTTCTTAGTATCCCAAGACACAAGACATGAGCCCAAAAAGCCTTCCACACCTGAGGTGCTCTTTCTATCTACCAAAAATCCTGCATAGTCAGCATCAACATATCCCACAAGATCAAAATTACTACCTTTAGGATACCAAAGACAGAGGTCGGTGGTGCCTTTAAGGTATCTCAAGATTCTCTTCACTGCAGTTAAGTGTGATTCCTTTGGATTAGCCTGAAATCTTGCACAAAGCCCTATGCTAAAAATAATGTCAGGTCTACTGGCACTAAGATACAATAATGAACCAATCATTCCTCTATACAACTTTTGATCGACAAATGAATCAGGTTCATCTACATCTAATTTTGTGGTTGTTGCAATAGGAGTGTCAATTTCCTTTGAGTCTTCCATTTTAAATCTTTTAAGCAATTCTTTCACATATTTTTACTGATGGATCATAGTTCCATTTGAATTTTGTTTAATTTGTAAGCCTAAAAAGAAGTTAAGCTCACTCATGCTCATTTCAAATTCACTCCCCATTAGTTTAGCAAATTCTTTACTTAGCTTTTCAGAAGTTTCCCCAAAGATTATGTCATCTACATATATCTACACTACCAAGAGATCTTTACCTTTTTCCTTCAAGAATAAGGTGCTATCAATTTTACCTCTCTTGTAATTATGTTCCAGCAGGAATTTTGAAAGCCTTTCATACCACGCCCTTGGAGGTTGCTTGAGTCCATACAGTACTTTGTCAAGCTTGTACACATGATCAGGATTCTCCTTGTTTTCAAACCCCAGAGGCTGCTTTACAAACACTTCTTCCTTGAGATAGTCATTCGGGAAGGCACTCTTGACATCCATCCGGTGAAGGGTGAATTCCATGTAAGCAGCAAAGGCTATGAGGAACCTAATTGCTTCCAACCTTGCCACAGGAGCAAAGGTTTCATCATAGTCTATTCCTCCCTCCTGACTGTATCCTTGAACCACCAATCTTGCCTTGTTTCTTGTAACCGTTCCATCTTCATCAAGTTTGTTTCTGAATACCCACTTTGTGCCAATCACTAATCTATCAAAGGGTCTAGGTACCAGATGCCAAACTTGACTCCTTTCAAATTGGTTGAATTCTTCTTGCATTGCATTTAGCCAATCTGCATCCTGCAAAGCTTCAGCAATATTTTTAGGTCCAAGGATAGAAAAAAACATCAAACGCACACAGATTTTTCAAAGAGGATCTGGATCTGATTCCAGATGTTGGGTCAGTTATAATGTTCTCAATGGGGTATGAGCTTTGATATCTGTGTGGTTTTACAACCAACTGGGTATTGCTTGAAGATCCTACAATGTCTTGTTGTTGAGGAACATGATCAAGGACAGGTTCCAATGAGGTTTGGAAATTAGTTTGTTGCTCTGTTACCCCTGAGATGTTTCCTGGGATGGATGAACATGTTCAATCACTCGTTCCTTCCTCCAGTGTTGCTCCAGTTTGGTTTGAGTTTCTGACCAGCCCAATTTCTTCATCTACTTGTTCCTGTCTCTCAGAGATAATGTTAGTTTTATCAAAAACAATATGCACACTCTCTTCAACACACATAGTTCTTTTGTTATATACTTTATAAGCCTTACTATGTGAAGACTATCCCAAGAATACCCCCTCATTTCTTCTGGGATCAAACTTACCTAGAGAGTCCTTTCCATTGTTGTGCACAAAGCACTTATAGCCAAAAGCCCTAAGATGGGATATATTGGGCTTTCTCCCTTTAAGTAACTCATAAGGAGTCTTCTCTACAAGTGGTCTAGTCATGCACCTATTTATGATATATCATGCAGTGTTTAGAGCTTCTGCCCAGAAGCTATGAGGTAGTTTACTAGAAATAAGCATGGTCATGGCCATATCTTCAAGTGTCCTATTTTTTCTTTCAACCATTCCATTTTGTTGTGGAGTTCTTGGGGCAAAAAATTTATGATCTATTCCATGCTCATCACAAAATTCAGCAAATTTGGCATTTTCAAATTCAGTGCCATGATAAGACCTAATTGATGCAAGTTGATTTCCTAATTGTTTCTGTATTTTTCTAAAAAAGGAAGTAAACATATCAAATGCTTCATCTTTAGATGCTAGAAACAATGTCCAGGTAAATCCAGAATAGTCATCAACAAGCACCATTACATATCTCTTACCACCTCTGCTTAATGTTCTCATATGTCCATATGGACCAGTTCCATCGTCCTGGTAGTACTTACCATTTTCTTGCTTTTGAAAGATGATCTACTGCTTCCCCCTTTCACAAGCCTCAAAAACTTTATCTTCCTTGAACTTAATGTTAGGAAGTCCTATCACTAAGTCCTTGGATACTAATTTGTTGAGTTGATTCAGACTTGCATGGCCAAGTCTTTTGTGCCAACGGAGGGGATCATTGTCCAGCACACTTAAACACATTAGTTCATTTTATGACAGAGTGGACAGATCTATGATATAGATATTATTCACTCTCTTTCCCTGCAAAACAATCTTGTCATTGATAAGATTAATTACAAAGCATTTTGTAGAAGTGAATGCTACCAAGTTACCTCTGTCACACAGTTGTGACACACTGATTAGACTATATTTCAAGCCATCTATTAGGTAGACATTCTCAATGGAATGAGTGTCATCCTTACCTACCTTACCAACCCCAATGATTTTACCTTTCTTTCCATTTCCAAAGGAGACATTTCCTCCTTTGAGGTCCTCAAGTGAAAGGAACTGGTCCTTGTTACTAGTCATGTGTTTTGAGAAGCCACTATCCATGTATCATATTTGGCTACCTCCTTTCACTTGAACCTACAAAAGAAAATCAGGGGTTAGTCTTAGGAACCGAAACTAGTTTGGGTCCCTTTATATAAGCAAAACAGTGAATTAAACTCCTTTTAGCCCAATTTGGCAACCAATTCTTCCTTCGATCAAAACTTTTATTCTTTCTACTGGCCTCCTCTTTTGCATTGCATTCACTTTTGTAGTGACTGTCACACCTCCTTTTTCCTCCGGTGAGGTTGGATAAGGGAGTTTTTCCAATTTAAGTGACTTTATTCGATTTTGAGATTATTTATTAATTTCAGAGTCGCCACCCGGATTTTTACGGTGTTCCGGGACACCATTTTATTTTAAAATCCCAAATCGATGAAATTTTGACTATGTTTTAAATTGTCTGGGAACTAGAAATCCGGATAAGGAATTCTGTTAACCCGGGAGAAGGTGTTAGGCACTCCCGAATTTCGTGGTTCTAGCACGGTCGCTTAACTATTAATATTTGGCCTAATTATCTAATTATTTACATATTTTAAACCTATTGTGCTTTTTAGCCCTTTCTTTTTTTTTTTTTTAAATTGCTTTCTAATATTTATGGATTTATCTTGAAACAAGTCACGATGGCGTGCACTTTTTTGTTTTTGGACATATTATAACTGCGCCACATGAAATGCACCCGCAATTACAATATGTAATTTTTATTATAATTTGAAGTTGGATAAGGGGATATGAATTGTCACACCCGAGTGTAGATTACGTATTCAAGACTATGGTCGCGACGGTTTTATAGTGCCTATTTGAGGCGATGTTTGATTATTATTTATGTTTTCTATTTGAAGGAGCATTTTAGTTTTAAGATCAATTAGGACGTTTATGGATTTATCTTAAACAAGTCACGATGGCGTGCACTTGTTGTGTTTTTTAGCACACGACAAACACGTCACATGAAATGCACCCGTGGTTGCTATGTACATTTTTTAATGTTTGGAGTGAGGGTCGTGGGCGTGAGTTGCCACTCCCGAGTGTAGGTTATGGTAATTTGAGATAATTTTTGATCACTTACTGAATTTCAAACTAAAGGGGTATTTTTCCTTTCTACCTAGAGGATATGTAGAGAATTATCTAAAATTAAGTTCACTAGCCTAAAGGACAAGATACTTGGGCTATGGCCACATTTTAGCCCCATTTTTATCGTTTAACCCTTTGGCCAATCCTAATTGTGGCTAATTTCGCAAGAGAGAGTAACTATACATCTTAATTATAGCATATTAACGAGGAAAAATTACAGGTTGACAAATTACATACTTGAAAGGTCAAATAAACACATAGATCATTAATTGAATGGTTTTATCAAATTCGGATATCCTAGACCCATGCATATATGTTTCATATATTAAATCCTACATGTGGTTATGGATTCTGGAATTTGAAAAATACGAAGTGGATCTGATGAGAAACGCCTTAAATGACAAAATCATATTTGTATATACTTTGAAACTCCTTTGATCTAAAAATAACCATTTTTCTCAGAATTTCAATGGGTATTTACAGGGTGTTTAGGCAGACCAATTTGAGCACAAAGTTGTAGAAAAGAGGTTTCGAAAAAGAACGCTTTTGAATTTTTTATCAAATCTGAATACTTAAACAATTGATGCCTGAAAATTTGTATTTAATTTTTGAAGACACACAGCCATGAGGCTAAAAGCTTTTCGTATTTTCAGGCCCCAGACACCGTGTTCAAGCTATTTTAAACCATTTCAAGCCATTGTCAATAGTTTGGCCCATTTTCAAATGTTAAACTGTCTAAAAATGTCCGTTCTAATCTAGTTTAAAATCTGAAACTAAATACACACATTTCCTGAAATTACAAATATAATGTCCAGTCTTATATTACAACAGTTTTGAAAATAAATTACAGATGAATTACAGTTTGACTACTACTATCAAGATACATTTTCCAGAAGAAAGAAAACTAAAAGGAAGATTTTGACTAATTTGTCTGACTTGAATTCCCCTAAGGCCCTACATTTGAGCCCTCCTTTGTAATCTGTAGAACACCCCAACTAATTAGGTTTTATGCATCCATCAGAACCTAACTGACCATGAGAAGGTCAATTATAATCCTGATAATGCTTATGTTTAACTGTTCTAAAGGCAGAATCATTTGTGTACTTGCTTGGCGTGAATATGACCATAAAAGGATCAAACTCAACTCCAGAATGTCATTTTTCATACCTTGGACCTTCAGTCTATACTTATTCATTGACTTTGATTATTTAGGCATGTCGAGATAGTGAATCTAACCATTTGGAAGATTCAGATTCGTTACTCTAGAGCCTTTGTTAATTACCTCATTTTTTACCCTTGAAGGGTGATAAGCTACTCTCTAAGCATCTAAAATATGGGGTGAACTTGACCATTATAAAGGGTCAGGTTCATCTACCCTTATGTTGTTTCATACCTTTTTATGGACCGAATCTCACCATAAAAGGGGGTCAGATTCATTTCCAATGAGGTCATCTTTTATGTCTATTGACATTCAACTCATACTTATACCACGACTTTGATTTTTTTGGCCCATTTTTAGAGAATAAATCTGATCATGTTAAGGGATTCATATTCTTTACTCTGGAGAGCCTTTTGATTACCCACTTTATCCGTAAAAGGAGGTGATTTCCAACACCTCAGGCTACTGTTTATGCACCACCATGGGGTGAATTTGACTATTAAGAAGTCCGATTCATCTACCCTAGTGCCAACATTCTAAACTACCTAGAGACTTGCTTGTTGAATCTCTTCATTGACCAAAAAGACTCAATCAAAAGCGTATTTTTGCACTCTTATGGAAAGAACCTGACCATAGAAAAGGTTAGGTTCAACATCCTAGTGCAGATTGTTCCACTAGTGGACTGACACAAAACTAATATCTAACAATACTCAAAGCATTTTAAACGACTCAAAGGCAAACAGAATGATTCCAAAGATTTAGATATTGCACACACAATACATATTCAAATTCATTAATGTCGCATCAACCAGGCTTACTTCAAATTTATATACCAAGAACAAGAATAAGAAGAAGATTCAGCTTGACATAATCTCGAAACATAGCAAGAGTCAAACATTTCAGTATCAAACTAACAACAAATTATGAGTCTAAACAATTTCATTTAAGGTTCAATGTTACATACCTCTTTTGAAGAGAAAATAACAAGGATCCTGACCAAATAAAGGTCAGGAAGACAGTAAAAAACAGCTAAGAGGAGATAGATTCAGCAGCAACAGAAGCAGATCAACCAAAGAAAAGACCAAAGCAGCCCAGCAATAATTAACCCAGAAATCTCAAGTATGAATGCTTGAAGAAACAAATTCCAGAAATCAGAATCCAAAAAAAAGATAGGAGCTGAACTAGGCCATATATTTGTGAGCTTGTTTTCAAAAATAAATCAGATTTTCCT
Source organism: Nicotiana knightiana (assembly GCA_005239525.1). Lineage (NCBI taxonomy): Eukaryota > Viridiplantae > Streptophyta > Magnoliopsida > Solanales > Solanaceae > Nicotiana > Nicotiana knightiana. Next base: position 24,373 of record ML371191.1, on the reverse strand, counting down.
TTTCAAAATAACACTTTTCTTTTTGGGAACCTTTTGTTTTCTGTCTTTTTCAGCAGCTAGAAGAGAGTCCTTTTCAGAGTGTCCACCCCTAAAAAAATCCTCCCTCAAACTAAGAGGAGGGGGTCTATTTATAAGATATTTGGGAATGGGATATGCCTTGGCATTTTCCAAATTCAAGAGCTGGAAAACAGCCCTCAATAGTACATAGGGCAGCTGTCAACCCTATCTTTGGGACAGCTGCCCCTATTCTAGAACTTTCTTACTCATTAAAAGACCTTTTTACCCTTGCAAATTTGATTTCCTAATCTACATTACCTAATATACCCCTTGAAGTCTGTAATTACCATTAGGTAATAAAGGTTAAACTTACTTGGATTATCATTAACTCTAGTTAATTAACCTCAGTCAGGTTCCTTAGTTGATTAGGACTGATAGGTGTTATTAGCTTGATGTTAGCTTAATTGGCTTAATTAGGGCTAATTGACTTAATTACTTAAGCCTAGATTAGTTGACTTATGTTAATCAAATTGACCTAGTTGATTATCTTAATTAGTACTTAGGACTTAACTGAATATTTAGGAGGTTGATAACCTAGGTTGATTCTATTAAACAAGATGTCTGATTAGGGCAGCCTTTATTTTAAGATTAAACTAAATTGATTCACGACCTTGCACTTGTTCAGGATTAATTAATCTCCTAACTAATTGAGTAATTAATCAACTAAATCAACCATGAAACAATTAATCAACAAAGTAAACACCTTTAATGAGGCAGCCATGAACTAGTAAGATTATGTACTCTTAATTTAACACTGACGGTTGAATAAGAGTAAATGTCATATACTAGTAACATGAATCAAATGGAGACAGTTATCTAAATGGCAGCCCTAGATTTCATCCAATGAACCCTAATTACTAATCAATCAGAGCAACAGATAAACATGAATTGACGAAAAAGGAAACAGAATCTAGAACCAATGGTGACAAAACAATTAAGGCAGAGCATTGAAGAGAGGGAAGAAAGGACTAAACCTAAACAAAACATAATTTTAATAAACAAATGGATTTCATGTGTCAATGGTATACAAAACACTAAAGGAAGAGGAGTTTATGGACATGATGTTAACAAAACAAACTAACAGAAATCATAGAAAACAGTAATGCATGATTTTCGTTTTGATATTTCATAGAGACAGTAAAGAAAGAAAGAGAAAACCCGTTAAAGGGATTTGACCAGAAAGATTAAAGTTGTCAGACCTTGGCCGGACTCCGGAGGGGTTTGAAAATGACTTCAACCCACATGAATCAGTAGCCCACAACGAGAGCTATCGATCCATGTAGGTAGAAACCATTGAATGACTTCAGATCGGCCAGAAGGGGAAGTTAGGGCTTCTGGATTCCTAGATCCGATATTTGATGATTTTGGATGGGTTTTTGGAGAAATCAATGGTGGGAGGTGATTGAGGGAAGGGTGTGGTTCATCTGGTGCGAATTTGGAGTGGTTTGGAGGTGGTCCGCCATTGTAGCATTTTAGGTTTTTTTCCAGATTCTTAGATCTGAAATCGGGTGATTTTGGGTGGGATTTTGGTGGAATCAATGACGGGAGATGATCGAGAGAAGGGTGAGGATTATAGGGTGAAGGTTTGGGGATATTTGGTGGTGATCCCCCACCAGTAGATGATTTTTGGTGGCGGAAACCTAGGGCGGCTAGGGTTTGGTCGAGGCAGAAGAAAGAGAGACAAGGGGAGTGGAGGCGGCTAGGGTTTGGTGGGGGTTAGGATTTGGATGGAATGAGGGGGGTGGTGAGTGTTTGGACATATATATAGTGGAGGGTTGGGAATTCCCATCCGTTTGATTTGCTTTGATCAACGGCTAGGATCACTTCTGGGGTGAAACGGGGTCGTTAGGGTAGTGTAGGGGCAGGCCGGGTGGGCTATGGGATTTGGGCTGGGTCGTTTGAGTGTATAGAGATAGGGATTGGGCCTGGGTATTTCTTGGCCCGGGTCCGATTTTGGCTCTCTTAACTAATTAAACTAATTAATCTAATTAAGTTCAAATCTAATTTAATCCAAAATGTAGTAATTAATTTAAACCTTATTTTTCATCTATTTACAGATTAATCAATAATAAAACGACCAATTTTATATTCCTAATTAAATCTATGATTTATTGAATAAAAATGATTAATTTTTAGTAATTAGTTATTAAAACTACGTTACATTAAATAATCATCATTCGTCTATTATTTAGTTAATTATAACTTTATAATTCCTTGATAATAGTGATGCAATTTTTAACAATTTTAAAAGATGAAACTATGGATATGCAAAAAATACAAATCTTTCAGAACTAATCACTGAAAATCAACAAAAATTCATAAAATCAATTGATTTATTGAGATTTTTATAGGACGATACGGCGAGTAAAAATCACATGCTCACAGTGACAATCTTACCACAGTGGCTACAGATTTTGTTCTCAGGAAGAGTGAGGTACTTGCTTTTGGGATCCTATTTAGGCAGTTGACTCTCAAAGTCAAGTCCTCTTCTGTTTCTACTGTGATTTTCCTGTAGCCATGTTAAAGCATTAGAGAATTTATTCCATTTGCATGTTCTGTCCAGTTCATGCTTAACCTTACCAAGTTCCTCCTTAAAAACTCTTATCTATTCATCTTTCTTATACAACTCATTCTTTAGTCTGCCTACATTTCTTCTAAGATGAGTTGAGAGTTGTCAGCTGTCTTCTTACTGGTTCCTAGTTTCAGTTTTAAATTTTCAGATTTTAACTCTAGAAAATTTGTTTCAAGTGGATGAACCTGTTTCTTCAGAGCAGTGTTTTCACTCACAGATTCACTTACTCTGAGTTCCAGGTTCTTACACTTTGCTTTTAACATTACACACTCCTTAGACAGTTGTTCCTTCTCTTTATTTATTTCTTCAGAATCATCAATGAAGTCAAGTAATAATTCAGAGAGTTTTTCTTTGGATAGGAACTTAATCTTGTTTTTGAGATGAGATATACTTACCTCTGATTCCTCATCTGATTCACCAATTGCCATGAGTGCTTGCTCATCTCCATCTTCATCATCTGATTCTTCATCTAAGTTTTCTCCCCAAGCAGCAACCATAGCTTTTGTTGATGTTGTATTTTTCTTGGGAAGAACCAGAACCTTCTTCCGGTTCCTTCGTTCAGATCTTTCCCATTTCCATTCAACTTCCCACTGAGGACAGTTCTTGATGTGATGATCAGTTTTTCCACATTTGTAGCATCCCTCGTTGGTGGGTTTTTCTGGTGCCTTTGCCTTGTTGTAGTTTCCACCTCTTGAGATCCTTTTTTTCCTAATGAGATAGCTTTTGAATTCCTTGGTGATCATAGCCATTTCATCTTCCTCCATATTTGTTCCCTCAGTGATTCTCAGTGCCAGACTTCTTTCCTTCTTGGGAGCATCCATCTTCATTGTCTGCCTTCTAAGTTCATAGGCAGTGAGATTTCCAATTAGCTCATCCAATCTGAGGGTTGCCATGTTCTTGTATTCCTGAATAGCAGTGATCTTACTCTCCCAAGAGATTGGCAGAACCCTTGTCAAAATCTTTTCAACCTTGTCTTCTTCGAGGATAGTCCTTCCAAGAGATTTAGTTCATTTGTCAGAGTAGTGAACCTAGTGTACATCTCTTGGATGGTCTCTCCTTCCTTCATAGAGAAATTCTCATATTGAGAATATAGTAATGTACCTTTGGATCTTTTCACTTGTGCAGTTCCCTCATGAGCCACTTGCAAAGTGTCCCAAATTTCCTTGGCAGTGGTGCAACTTTGAATTCTGCTGTACTCATCTGGACCAAGTCCACACACAAGCCACTTCTTGGCCTTGGCATTCTTTTCCCATTTTCTTAAGTCTTCAGCAGTGCAGTCAGCTCTTGTCTTTGGCACATCTACTCCTTCAGCAGTCTTCTTCATGGTGGCCAAAGGACCGTCAGTGACTATGTCCCATAGTTCATAGTCTTCTCCAATTAAGTGATCTTTCATCCTATTCTTCCACCAGGAGTAGTACTGGCCATTGAAGAGTGGTGGCCTAGCAATTGATTTTCCTTTCCATTTCCCAGGTGGTGCACTCATCTTGATCTTTTTCTAAGGTGTTAGCCTCTTCAAGGATAACCCGCTCTGATACCAATTGTTATTTATCTATGTCAATACCACACAAGAGGGGGGGGTGATTTGTGTAGTAACTAATTTTTGCTTGCAGTAGTTATTGAAGGACCAGGTTCTTCTATGTGTTCCAACTCCTACAGTTTGCGGAATAATAAATGCAGAATTTAAAGAACACTGCAATTTTACGTGGAAAACACCTGGTTCAAAAGGTAAAAAAACCACGACCTACTTCCTAGTATGATTTTCCCAAACTCTTCACTAAATAAATGAGCCAAACAGCATTTACANCTTTTGTAAACCTAAGGATTAACTCTAACCCTTTGTGGCAAACTAGCCTCTAGCTATTTGCGACAAACTTCAAGTTAACTATAACTTGAACACTCAGTACCTGTTAAAATTGCTTCTAGATAAAGCTGAAAGGTACAATTTGTAATCACCTACTACAAATAAACTAGACTAAAAGACAACAGATGAAACTGGTTCTTCTAGCTGGTCCAAGTAGCTTCAGAGTCGCACACTTAAATCTCACACGAACTGCTTGCAAAATTGTCTTGCTGATTTTGCTTTAAATTCTTGTTTTTCTTCTGCTTTTATGTGTCCCTGTACAATAAGAACACTTAACAATATATAGGATTTAGTAGACAAAGAGATATACTAGAATTCGGATGCTACTCTTCCTTGGTGGAAGAGTTCTAGTTGATCTCAACTCCCTAAATCCTCTTTTATCCTGATTCTGTTCTTACTGAATAAGGAGTCCATCTCCCGGTCAATTTAGAACCTTCTCGATCAGGAGATATCTCTTTAGATCACTTATTGTGTTTAACTCCTGCTTGTTCACCTCACGTGCCATTTACTCTGCATGTGTCTATGTCTCCAGTTGATGGACCTGGTTCAACTTTGAGTTGCTTTGTCAATCTTCAAAACCATTCAGCTTCTTGATCCAACAAAATACCGTTGAAGTTTGAAAATTCTCCCAGAAATTTGTTTTGACCTTCCATAAATGATACGTTGCTACCACAGCTTCTTGTAGTGCACTTTTACTTGATAAAAAAGAAAAGGAAATTGCGTCTTATAGAAGAGTTCAGCTGTTGTGACTCCCTTATTGATCTGATTCTGGAAAAACAAAATTTAAGGGCTTTCACAAAAGTCTTTTACATGTTGACTGTATTGTTTAATGTTTTTCTGACATCTACCGGATTCATAACATTATGTTAGCTTGTCATCTCAATTCCTACAAGTTGTAGTGCTGCTAATTTTTAATATCTTACTTGACCACCTTCTTTCGCAGTTGAACAAGGATGATGGTGGTGCCATAAATCCAGGATTTATTGGTGACATGGAATACATAGAGAGTGAGTATACTATATGGATATATCTTAGGATTACTTCTGGCTTATTGTAACGACCCGATCGGTCGTTCCGAGAGTTTTAGCCATGTTTCCCCGTTTATGCTTCATTTTATATGGTTCATCTCTTTTGTGTTGGGTTGGGTTGGTTGGCTCAAGTTTAGAGTGATTGTGGAGAGAAATAAGACACTTAGTCTCTTAAGTTTAGTTATTTAGTGTATCGGAAGTTGACTTATAGGTAAATGATCTTGGAATTTAGAGTTTATGGTTCGAATAGATTCGTTAGGCGATTTGGGACTTAGGAGCATGTTTGGAATGTTATTCGGAGGTCCGTGGTAGAATTAGGCTTGAATTGGCGAAACTGGATTTTTGACGATTTCCTGTCGGCAGTGGAAAATTAGTTATCGGGTCGGAATGGAATTCGAAAGTTGGAACAGGTTTTTAGTGTCATTTGGGATGTGTGTGCAAAATTTAAGGACATTCGGACGTGGTTTGGTTAGTTTCGTCATCCTTGGCGAATTTCGGAAGTTTAGAAATCCTTAGGCTTGAATTTCGAGTAAATTTGGTGTTTTGGTGTTGCATTGGGTGTTCCGAGGGTTCGACTAAGTCTGTGGGATGATATGTGGTGTGTTGGTATAATTGGTTGAGGCCCCGAGGGGCACGGGATTGATTTCGTATGGTTAACAGAGGTTTTGACTTGGAAAATGCCGCAAAGCTGCTGATGGTGCTAGTTTACTGGTGTGTCTGCACCTGCGGATTGGGGACCGTAGGTGCGATAGTCACAGGAGCGGGAGGCGACCGCAGATGCGGAGAAGGCCGCAAAAGCGGAATGGTTGACCGCACCTGCGGGCCCGTAGGTGCGGAAGCTGGGGAATAAGTGGGAACTCGCAGATGCGAACCTGGGACCGCAGGTGCAAGCATAGTGGCCGCAAGTGCGGAACCCCTGGGCAGAGTATATAAATTCTAGCCTTCGCGAGTTTTCTTATTTTCACCATTTTTTAAGATGGGTTTGGAGCTTTTTGAGGGGTTTTGAAGAGGTATTCAAGGGGAAACACATTGAGGTAATGTTTTTGAACCTAACACTTGATTCTATGGTGATTTTCAGTTAATTAAGCATGAAATTTGTGGGATTTAATGGTAAAAATTGAGGGGTTAGGGCTTGGAAATTTGAAGGTTTGATTTGGGAATTTCAGGGGTCATTTGTCATCGGATCTTGATGTATTTGGTATGTATGGACTCGTGAGAGTATAAGGATTTTAGTTTTGCGATTTTTATCGGATTTTGAGACATTGTCCCCGGGGGCGGCTTTGGCCAATTTCGGGAATTGTGATGTATTTTGATAATTTTGATATGGGCTTCGTTCCTTTGGCATATATTAATGATATAATACTGATTTTGGTTAGATTCCGAGCGATTTGTGGCTGAGTTGAGCGGCAAGGGCACTGCAGAGCAGAGTTTTGGCTTGATTGAGGTAAGTAACGCTTCCAATATTAGTTATGAGGGTTTGAAACCCCAAGCTACGTGTTATGTGATTAGAATTGGTTGACGCACATGCCAAGTGACGGGTGTGCATCGTGAGACTTGTGACCTGGTTCATTCTATGGCATCGTTTAGTGGTTCTTTCTTGTTGATATTTGTGCTTCTATCAATGTATTAAAGTAAACATGTTGGAAATCATGCTAGATATTATGTTAAGGCTTCACGTCGATCCTGTTGAGACCCGAGCGGTTGTCTTAATGCAAATCATGCTAGATATTATGTTAAGGCTTCACGTCGATATTGTTGAGACCCGAGTGATCATTTATTGATGTCATTTCATGTGTTTCATTGATATTATATACTCAGTCTTGTCATAGCATACCATATCATGACTTAGTCTCGGTAATTGTTGATTTTACACCTTATATCATTGATTCAGTTTATATCATGCATTGTGAGACCATGTGAGCGAGACTGGAAAGTGATGACTGAGTGAGTCCGAGAGCCTGATATTGAGTGACAGTTGTGGGATCGGGATGCACGCCGCAGCATGTTATATTGATTATGCCTGGATCTGGATTATGATAGCGCTTGGGCTGTAGGAGCCCCTCCGGAGTCTGTAACACACCCCTAGTGAGCACAGTGATATTTTAGGGATGGATCTTCCTTGGACATGGATCTTATCTGAAGTGTTTATATTTGGAGATGGATCTTCTCCATGAGGCTGGATTGACCTGTTCCTATCGGTACTGAGCGACTGAGGTCAGTGATGTGTATACGTATTCTGGGATGGATCTTCCCTGGGCTATTGAGCCATATATTGTACCGAGTGGTTGTGAGGTGTATCATTATCTGGAGAAGGATCTTCTCCATAGGGCTGGATCGGCCTTCCTCAGTACCGAGTGACTTCTGTCTGATGTGTATATATTCTGGGATGGATCTTCCCTGGGCCATGCGAGCCATATACAGTACTGAGTGGACGAGCATTTGAGAGTGGGAGAACATTGTGCATTTCATATTGTTCATGCATTAGCATGTAGAACACGTTAAGTTATATATGTTAAATTGTTCGGAACTGTACTTATCTTATCACTTTGAGCTGTCTAGTTAGCTGAAAGCATGCCTAAATTTTTGTACATTGATTCTGTCATAAATGTGGAGGTTTAGTCCGTCAATAACTCTCAGCCCACAGGTTGGGCTTGTTACTTACTGAGTTGGTGTACTCACTTTACCCCCTGCGCCTTGTGTGCAAATTCAGGTATCCCAGGTCACGATAGTGCCAGTTGATCGTTTGTTGTGGTTCATCTTCGGAGAGTGCGAGGTAGCTGCTTGGCAATCGCAGACCCGCCTTTCTCCTTCCCGATCTTCCTTTGTATATTTTTGTTAGTTATTTCCCATACAGATGTTGTCTTGATGTATTTGGCACCGTTGTAGTATGGCTCATGACTTAGTGGCACCCGAGGTCGGGCTTGTATTTTTCGCATTTTTGGATTTTGGATTTATTTCTTCCACGGGATTTCAGTAAGAAAAAATTAATATCTGGCTTTTAAATGAAACATAGGAATTTATTGGGAATGTGTCGACTGGCCTATTTCCATGATAGGCGCTATCACGACCGGGTTGGTTTTGGGACCTGAAAAGTTGGTATAAGATCTCTAGGTTACATAGGTATCACCAGTCATGAGCAGGTTTAGTAGAATTTAGCGGATCGGTACGGAGACGTCCGTACTTATCTTCAAGAGGTTGCGGAACCATTAGGAAAAATCTCCCATTCTTGAATTCTTGTCGTGCAAATCTATTTATTTGGCCAAAAGCGTAACTCTTTGAATTCCTTACATATATTCAAATGCACGTGTGAGCGCTCGGTATCAACTGTGAATCGACGGCTTGTGATTCCCATGTATGAGTTCCGAGATTGATTTTAGCAAGTTGATAATGGGACAGTCTGGAGGACTTGAGGCTGGGTTTTGTCTGTGGCTTGAGTGCTGAGATTTCAATTGTGTGAGCACGTGCATTTTGGGACTTATATGTCCGTTGTCCCTATTGGCGGGATTTTTTGGCTGGATGACTATGTGGTGAGTGTGATTTGATGGTGAGATGTGTTCAGATTGTTTGATTTCAATAAAAAGAATTGGCTGGAGATGTAGCAATAACTATAGAGTGTTTGACTTCTGTATTGAGTTGGCATATGGCCACGATTTTGGAAGGGTATAGAGAGATATCAGTTTGAGGCTAAGCAGGTGGGGTTACCTCCTGTGGGGTGTCCTGAGTTTGTGTGATCCTCATGTTGCTTAGTAACAAGTTCTCTTTTGCCAGAAAATGATATATGTTGCAATTTGAGTTTAGATCGCTTGGGGAAGTTGGCATGACTATTACAATGGTGAATACGAGATTTGTAGACAGTTGAGATATTAGATGGTTTGTGTTATATGAGCTTCCGAAGGATTTAGTTGAATCTCACTGTGGTATTGTGGCGGTGATAGCGTATGTGCATTGTGAGTTATTGTCTATTTGATCTATGGCTTTGAGCCAAGTGGGGGAGTCTACTAGTGATTAGTTGGTTGCCCGATTATGTATTGTATTGGTTTCAGTTGGGGTATACTGGTGGATCAGTTTGACCTGTAGAGGTGAAGTTTGAGAATGACTCGAGTAATGGAAATTTCTGGATACAGGTTATAATATACTCTATGGGGATATGGGTCTTATTGCATGATTGATTTGTTATTTGTAAAGGAAGTAGTGTGTGTGAAGTAGGAATTTGCTTGGTTGCTTAGGGATGTGGGTTACTCCCTTGGGTGTTGGTGTGTTAATGGGGTACAGGTTGTTCGATATGCTTGATCAGTTTAATTGAGAATTGCATAGAGTGGGTGACTCTCGAAAATGGTTCTGGTGGATTCAGGGTTTATATATCATTGTGGATTCTACATTCCGGTATCATGAAAGGGAAGGATAGTTCGAATTTATCGAAAGTCTCTTTAGAGTAAGTATTTGAGATGTAGTACTCTGGGGTGCTTAACAGATATTCAGCGGTTTATGAGCCTTAGGGCAATGTGGTTCTATGCTAAGGTCTCGTGTAGTGATTTCTGGTTGAGGATTTTAGTACTATGGCAAGGAGAAAGAATGATTAGGAAGTTTTTGAATTCGTAGGTAGCATGGGCGATCTCAGATGATCAGATAGATGGTGTTACTTTTAGATATGACTCGATGAAGATATAAGTTTCAGAAGAGGCAAGGTGTTTTGATTTATGAATACTTCATTGGTGTGGCGGTACTCTCCTTGTTGGTCGGCTGCTGGCATTCAAATTTGGCCTTGTAACACATACGGATTGTAGGAGTATCACTCGTGGTATGATCGGGTATTGGGGATGTATTAGATATTCAGGAAACGGAGTTGAGATCGGATATGGTTATTTGTGTGCTCAGAGGGTTTTTGAGTCTGGGAACTCGAATGAGTAGATGATTTCATAGTTGAGGGCTGTAGAGACGTAGCTAAGGTTAGCCAGGTGTTAGTGTGTGATCTGATTCAGTCATTATGGACCTTCGGAGGGTCATTTGTCTATTGTGTATGACCGGATGGATTTGGAGTTCCTTAGTAGGCCCAGTGGGGGTAGGAGTTTTGCACCGAGTCGGATTGATTCGCTCTGTGGTGCTATTGTGAGGGGCATGCCGGTTAGTGGTTGTTGGGATTATCTGTGTTTTGGGATGATTTATGAGTTACTCCTCCCTGGTTTGGGGAGCTGGGATTCGTTGGTTTTAGGCACACATGGTGTGGTTCTATTGTGGTCTTATATCGGGATTTGAGTAAGGTAAGTAATTGGGTATTGCAGGATTGAGACATATTGGTTATGTTCTTTCGGGTTCGTGTGGCATGGTATCGTTCGATTCTCCGTGGTTATGGTAATGCACCTTGACTACTTGATGCTGAATTTTGCGTGATTCTTGATTTCGAGCAAGGCAGAGCGAAGTATATGATATGGACCAGCATTTGGATGGAGTCACGCATTGGTGCGAAGTTATGCTGAGTTATGATCCTTGTGTGTTGGATTCGTGTGTTTTGGTTATGCGGAGTGTAAGAAGTTCTTAGCATTGCATAATGGTGATACCTGTTGACATTGCGGGACGGTTCTCTTGTTTGATGTCATTTTTCATGTTTGGGTACATTTGGCATGTTGTCTATTAGTGCACGAATTGCACAGGTGATGGATTTGGATTTTTATTGATATGTCATGTCATTAGAGTGGTCGTGTTGGATGGGAAAAGGTCATTGGACCAAGAATGAATACTATCAGAATTGACTACAGCATGGTTGGAAGGATAATATCGGAAGTCGGCTTAGAAATCTGCTATAGCTCCTGTCGGAGAAGGGGGAGCTCCATGACTGGCTGATCGGACGAATGTTACTAGTTTCTGTGTGCTTCTTCATCATTGGCAATAGATGAAAGTGTTAGAACGAGGCTTTGCTTGATAAGAGGTTATTTATCCGTATTGGGTTGTTTTGAGCAGCTACTGTGATTAGGAGTTATCGCTACGAATGTTTGAGTCATGTGGTATATCATGTGATTACATATTGGGTTTCGGATATGGCTTGATGCAGTGTGTTCAGATTTATACAGTGTGTGGATGCACGATTCTGATCTTATAGAAAAATTCGAATGTTGAAATTGGATTCTAAGGTTTATGGGTTTGGTTGGATGAATAAATCTTAGATGTCTTGTGTTATCAGATCTATGCGGGATAGGGTGACATGGGATCACCCCCCGAGTATGCGCGTGGTAAGGTTATTCGGTGATTTGATGGCTTTTGGAACAACTCTGGGCACATTCGAGGACGAACGTATGTTTAAGTGGGGGAGAATGTAACGACCCGATCGGTCGTTCCGAGAATTTTAGCCCCATTTTTCCCATTTATGCTTCATTTTGTGTGGTTCAGCTCTTTTGTGTTGTGTTGTGTTGGGTTGGTTGTCTCGGGTTCAGAGTGATTGTGGAGAGAAATGAGATACTTAGTCTCTTAAGTTTGGTTATTTAGTGGAAAAGTCAACCGGAAGTTGACTTATAGGTAAATGATCTCAAAATTTGGGTTTTATGGTTCGAATAGCTGTGTTAGGTGATTTGGAATTAGGAGCGTGTTCGGAATGTTATTCGGAGGTCCGTGGTAGAATTAGGCTTGAATTGGCGAAACTGCATTTTGGCGATTTCCGGTCGGCAGTGGAAAATTAGTTATCGGGGTCAGAATGGAATTCTGGAAGTTGGAACAGGTTCATTTGGGATGTGTGCGCAAAATTTCAGGACATTCGGAGGTGGTTTGGTTAGTTACGGCATCGTTGGCGAATTTCGGAACTTTAGAAATCCTTAGGCTTGAATTTTGAGTAAATTTGGTGTTTTGGTGTTGTTTTGGGTGTTCTGAGGGTTCGACTAAGTGTGTGGGATGATATGCGGTGTGTTGGTATAATTGGTTGAGGCCCCGAGGGGCTCGGGATTGATTTCGTATGGTTAACGGAGGTTTGGACTTGGAAAATGTAGCAAAGCTGTTGCTGGTTCCAGTTTACTGGTGTGTCCGCACCTGCGGATTAGAAACCGCAAGTGCGATAGCCGCAGGAGCGAGAGGCGACCACAAATGTGGAGAAGGTCGCAGAAGCAGAATGGTTGACCGCACCTGCAGGCCCGCAGGTGCGAGGCATGTGGCGCAGGTGCGAAAGCTGGGAATAAGAGGGAACTCGCAGATGCGCACCTGGAACCGCAAGTGCGAGCATAGTGACCGCAGGTGCGGAACCCCTGGGCAGAGTATATAAATTCCAGCCTTCGCGAATTTTCTTATTTCCGCCATTTTTTAAGACGGGTTTGGAGCTTTTTGAGGGATTTTGTAGAGGGATTCAAAGGGAAACGCATTGAGGTAATGTTTTTGAACCTAACACTCGATTCTATGGTGATTTTCAGTTAATTAAGCATGAAATTTATGGGATTTAATGGTAAAAATTGAGGGGATAGGGCTTGGAAATTTGAAGGTTTGATTTGGGGATTTGAGGGGTCATTTGTTATCGGATTTTGATGTATTTGGTATGTATGGACTAGTGAGAATATAAGGATTTTAGTTTTGTGATTTTTATCGGATTCTGAGACATGGGCCCCGGGGGCCGGATTTGGCCAATTTTCGGTAATTGTGATGTAATTTGATAATTTTGATATGGGCTTCGTTCCTTTGGCATATATTAATGATATAATACTGATTTTTGTTAGATTCGGGGTGATTTGTGGTCGAGTCGAGCGGCAAGGGAACTGCGGAGCAGAGTTTTGGCTTGATTGAGGTAAGTAACGCTTCCAATCTTGGTTCTGAGGGTTCGAAACCCCGAGCTATATGTTATGTGATTAGAATTGGGTGACGCACATGCCAAGTGATGGGCGTGCGGGCGTGCACCGTGAGACTTGTGACCTGGTTCATTCCATGGCACTGTTTAGTGGTTATTTCTTGTTGATATATGTGCTTCTATCAATGTGATTAAAGTAAACGTGTTGGAAATCATGCTAGATATTATGTTAAGCCTTCACGCCGATCCTGTTGAGACCCGAGCGGTCGTCTTAATGTAAACCATACTAGAAATCATGCTAGATATTATGTTAAGGCTTCACGTCGATGTTGTCGAGACCCGAGTGGTCACTTATTGCTGTCATCTCATGTGTTTCATTGATATTATATACTCAGTCTTGTCATAGCATACCATATCATGTCTCAGTCTCGGTAATTGTTGATTTTACACCTTATATCATTGATTCAGGCTAGATCATGCATTGTGAGCCCATGTGAGCGAGACTGGAGAGTGATGACTGAGTGAGGTCGAGAGCCTGATATTGAGTGACAGTTGTGGGATCGGGCTGCACGTTGCAGCATGTTATATTGATTATGCCTGGATCTGGCTTATGATAGCGCTTGGGTTGTAGGAGCCCCTCCAGAGTCTGTAACACACCCCTAGTGAGCGCAGTGATATTTGAGGGATGGATCTTCCCTGGACATGGATCTTGTCCGAAGTGTTTATATTTGGAGATGGATCTTCTCCATGAGGCTGGATTGGCCTGTTCCCATCGGTACTGAGCGACTGAGGTCAGTGATGTGTATACGTATTCTGGGATGGTCATCCCTGGGATATTGAGCCATATACTGCACCGAGTGGTTTTGAGGTGTATCATTATCTGGAGAAGGATCTTCTCCGTAGGGCTGGATCGGACTTCCTCAGTACCGAGTGACTTCTGTCTGATGTGTATATATTCTGGGATGAATCTTCCCTGGGCCATGTGAGCCATATACGGTACTGAGTGGACGAGCATTTGAGAGTGGGAGCACATTGTGCATTTCATACTGTTTATGCATTGGCATGTAGAACACGTTGAGTTATATATGTTAAATTGTTCGGAACTGTACTTATCTTATCACTTTGAGCTTTCTAGTTAGCTGGAAGCATGCCTAAATTTCTGTAACATTGATTATGTCATAAATGTGGAGGTTTAGTCCGTCACTACCTCTCAGCCCATATGTTGGGCTTGTTACTTACTGAGTTGGTGTACTCATTTTACCCCCTGCACCTTATGTGCAGATTCAGGTATCCCAGGTCACGATAGTTCCAGTTGATCGTTTGCTGCAGTTCATCTTCGGAGAGTGCGAGGTAGCTGTTTGGCGATCGCAGACCCGCCTTTCTCCTTCCCTATCTTCCTTTGTGTATTTTTATTAGTTATTTCCTAGACAGATGTTGTCTTGATGTATTTGGCACCGCTGTAGTATGGCTCATGACTTAGTGACACCCGAGGTCGGGCTTGTATTTTTCGCATTTTTGGATTTATTTCTTCTACGGTATTTCACTAAGAAAAAATTAATATCTGGCTTTTAAATGAAATATCAGAATTTATTGGGAATGTATTGGCTGGCCTAGTTCCATGATAGGCGCCATCACGACCGGGTTGGTTTTGGGTCATGACATTTATATTCAATTTTCTTGTTATAAAATATTTATAAATTTGTCGAGGGTCTATCGGAAATAGATTCTCTACCCTATCGGGGTAGGAGTAAGGTATGCGTACACACTACCCTCCCCAAACCCCACTTTGTGGGATTTTACTGGGTCGTTGTTGCTATTGTTATAGCCAAAGTGTTACTTGAGTCTTATTAAATAAAGAACTCTAAGGTCTTGTTTATTTTAATATTAAATAGGAACATGGACACTCTAGAGTGTGGTTGGATGTACAAAAGGTTGGATGGCCGAGGGGTTATTAGTTCAAGTTTCATAACTGGTGTGAACAAGTTTCTCCAGTTTGCTTGTTCTCAGCGCAATCACATGAGTGGTGACAATGTTAGATGTCCATGTAAAAAAGGTCACAACATTAAATACATGGATGTTGAAACTGTTAAATTGCACCTTTATCAGTATGGATTTGTTGAGAACTATTTTCTTTGGAAGTATCAAGGAGAAAAAAATGTGACCGGTCAGATGTCTTCTAGTGATGATTTGCATGGTGGCGCTCAACCTGAATCGGGATATGAGAATCCATATCGACAAATGGTCTTGGATGCAGCTGGACCCAATTTTGGCCATGGTTTGAGCTGGCAGACTTATAATAATACTAACCTTAGTCGTCTCATTCTTATGAACCTTCAATTGAGGTGGAGCCTAATCCTTCAATGGAGGCGGAGCCTAATCCTTCAATGAAGGAGGAGCCTAATCCTTCAATAGATGAGGAGCCAAATCTTGAGTGCCAAAGGTTTTATGTTTTGCTACAGGTCGCTGATGCAAATTTATACCCCGGTTCTTCCCTCTCTCAACTCGCAATAGTTTCCAGGATGCTAAACATCAACTCCAGATGAGGCAATAACATCAACTCCAGAATCGAATCTTCCATTCCAAGTTGAAGAAGTTGAAGTCCATTTGATAGATATGAATATCACCACTAATGAGAATATAATCATGATCCAAATGGGGATGTAATTGAAATAGTTGAACCCATTGATGATGGACTATTGATAGAGAATCAAGAGTTCGTAAAAGAATCTTCATAAGACGAGTATGAAACTGAGGATGAAAATGAGGAGGAGGATGAGGAAGAGTTTGAAGAAGAAACAGATGATGACTAGTGTGTTGATAAAAATGCACTGCTATATTTTTATTGAGTTTTATTTTTCTAGTAATTCGTGTGGTATGTTATAAGTCATGTATCTATTTTGTAGTATAATCTATAGAGAATCAAATCGAATATTACGTTTGTAATAATATAAAAGGTATAGTACTTTTCTAGCTTACGTTGTGTTGTGCCTCTTTTTACATTAGTCTGACTCTTTTTTTGTAGCAGTAGAATAATATTTATTATCAACTTAATAGTGTTACCTGATTAATCTGTCTAAATTCAGAATTTATTGGAGCCAAGATCGTTGTATTTAGGTCTAAAGAAGTTATTAAATTCAACAATTCAGTGAGTAGTTCAATCATTGGATAGATAAGGTATTTTTTATTTTGTTATGTCTCTTTGTATCAATTTAATAGTGTCGTTGTGATATTGTCTTTAGCAGAACATTTTATTTTGAAGCTTCATATACCATATGTTATTTAGATATGCATTGTTTCATATCCTTCTTTTATTTATTTATTTTGTAGATATGCCTCGAGGTAGAGGTCGAGGTAGCGCAGACCGTATAGGTAAATATTCAGTTAGGGGTAATTTTGCTACTCGTGAAAATATGCCTATTGTTCCCATTCCCACAATCAGTCCTCAACAAGGTGGTAAGAGTTCCTCAGTTGGACCAGATCACATCAATCAAGTTCAAACATTAGGTCCTAGTAGTACGCCACTTATTCAAACATCAGGCCATAGTAGTACCCAACTATTAATTTGGAACCATCTCCAAATACCCCTAATCAGAGCAACACAATAGGGGAGGGTATATCTTCACAAAGCAACATAAGTGTAGCAGTACCCGCTGACCGCAGATGCTTCTTACTATTTCTCCTACAGGGTTAGTCCATACTTGTACTATTACTTTTAGTATATTTTTATTGATATATGGTATGAATTTAAATTATGTCTTCTAATTTGTTCAGGTTAGAGCCTTCATTTGAATGCTCTGACTGTATAACTAAGTCTTTCAAGCATGAATTTGATCCTAATTGTAATGACCCGACCGGTCGTTTTGCGTATTCAGACCCCGTTCCCCTAAATAAGACATACCGTAGCGGCTTTCAGTGATTCATGACTTGCGGGGACGGGTGGTTCGGGATTCGGAAGTGTAAAGAGTAATATAGGAACACTTGGTTCCTTAAGATTTGGCTTTTAAGGCCAAGATTGACTTTGGTCAACATTCAGAGTAAACGACCTCGGAATCGAGTTTCACTAATTCCAGTAGCTTCGTATGATGATTTCGGACTTGTGTGTATGTCAGTAATGGGTTTTGGATGACCCGGGAGTGTTTTGACGCCAAATAGCGAAAATAGAGTTTCCTTAAGTTCATAATTTGGTTTGGAATGTGTTTTTGAGTTATCGAGGTCTGAACGGAATTCCGAGTTCGGAAATAATTCTGTTATATCATTTATGACTTGCTTGCAAAGTTTGGTGTCATTCCGAGTAGTATAGGTCGGTTCGGCGCATTGAAACAGAATTCAAGAACTTGAAAATTCTTAAGTTTGATTCTAGGGATTTTGAGGAGTGATTTCGAGTTTTAGTGTTGTTTTGGGTGTTCTGAAGGCTCGAGCAAGTCCGTAATATAATTTAGGACTTGTTGCTATAATTGCACGGTAGTTCGGGTGGGCCCAGATGCCTCCCGGACACCAAACGGGGCCAAAAACCAGCAGTTTCAGCTGCTGGTGCACCAGGTCTGGTGTGACCGCAAGTGCAGTTGCCCAAATCGCAGGTGCGAGACCGCTCCTGCGGTCGAGGCCTCGCAGGTGCGAATCCCAGGAGGAAAGTCCTACCTTCGCAGGTGCGGACCCTTCTCCACAGGAGTGGGTCCGCTGGTGCAGAATTCCTACAGCAGGTGCGATCCCCAGGCTCCTTGCCAAAAATCCGCAGGTGCGGTCCTCGAGCCGCAGGTGCGAGGTCACTAAGGCAGCGAGCCCATTTAATTCGGGACTTAACCATTTTTCACCATTTTTCTTCTCCTCCATTGGCGATTTTGAGAGCTTTCAAGAGGGTATTCGGCCTAGCTACTAAAAGGTAAGTAATTTCCATTTAAATGTTAGATTATTACACTAAATCTTAGGTAGATTAATACCTAATTAGTGGAAATCAAAGGGGTTAGGGTAAAAAANATAAGACTTCCCGTAGCGGCTTTCAGTGATTCATGACTTGCGGGGACGGGTGGTTCGGGATTCGGAAGTGTAAAGAGTAATATAGGAACACTTGGTTCCTTAAGATTTGGCTTTTAAGGCCAAGATTGACTTTGGTCAACATTCAGAGTAAACGACCTCGGAATCGAGTTTCACTAATTCCAGTAGCTTCGTATGATGATTTCGGACTTGTGTGTATGTCAGTAATGGGTTTTGGATGACCCGGGAGTGTTTTGACGCCAAATAGCGAAAATAGAGTTTCCTTAAGTTCATAATTTGGTTTGGAATGTGTTTTTGAGTTATCGAGGTCTGAACGGAATTCCGAGTTCGGAAATAATTCTGTTATATCATTTATGACTTGCTTGCAAAGTTTGGTGTCATTCCGAGTAGTATAGGTCGGTTCGGCGCATTGAAACAGAATTCAAGAACTTGAAAATTCTTAAGTTTGATTCTAGGGATTTTGAGGAGTGATTTCGAGTTTTAGTGTTGTTTTGGGTGTTCTGAAGGCTCGAGCAAGTCCGTAATATAATTTAGGACTTGTTGCTATAATTGCACGGTAGTTCGGGTGGGCCCAGATGCCTCCCGGACACCAAACGGGGCCAAAAACCAGCAGTTTCAGCTGCTGGTGCACCAGGTCTGGTGTGACCGCAAGTGCAGTTGCCCAAATCGCAGGTGCGAGACCGCTCCTGCGGTCGAGGCCTCGCAGGTGCGAATCCCAGGAGGAAAGTCCTACCTTCGCAGGTGCGGACCCTTCTCCACAGGAGTGGGTCCGCTGGTGCAGAATTCCTACAGCAGGTGCGATCCCCAGGCTCCTTGCCAAAAATCCGCAGGTGCGGTCCTCGAGCCGCAGGTGCGAGGTCACTAAGGCAGCGAGCCCATTTAATTCGGGACTTAACCATTTTTCACCATTTTTCTTCTCCTCCATTGGCGATTTTGAGAGCTTTCAAGAGGGTATTCGGCCTAGCTACTAAAAGGTAAGTAATTTCCATTTAAATGTTAGATTATTACACTAAATCTTAGGTAGATTAATACCTAATTAGTGGAAATCAAAGGGGTTAGGGTAAAAAACTAGGGTTGATGAACTTTAGGGAATTTCACCACTTTTCTACCATGAAATCATATAAAAACTATATATTAATGACCCTTAGGCTATGGGTGAGTATTTTCTTCGAAAATTTCCGGAATCCGAGCATTTGGGCCTGGGGGTGTATTTTGGGATTTCTTCAAGAATGATAAAATAGCTAAATTAATAAGATAAATTCATACTTTTGAGTGTATTTTAATGTGTTTAAATAACATTTGATTAGTTTCGAGTCATTGGGTGACGAGTTTGGAGTTTCGGGCGCGTTCTTGACCCGAGAAGTAGGTTCTACGCGAGGTGAGTCTCCTTTCTAACCTTTTAAGAGGGAATTCTCCCCATAGGTAATTATAAATGATTGAATCTTTCTTATTTGCGGGGGGCTATGCACGCACGAGGTGACGAGAGTCCATGCGTAGCTACTACTATGTTATGCCGGGTAGTCTTTAGGACTCACAAGCATGCGTATATGACTTACTTGTATCCCTGCATGTATTCCTAGTCGATTATTATCCTTGAAATAGCATGAGGAAATGGAAGGTTACATCAAATCTTGTGCTACCCTGATTCTTGTTTTCCAAGTGTGAACTCTATATTTCCTGAATTTCCTGATAATTCTGTGTATGTATACGAGCACCCATGTTGCATGTATGATTCGTGAGCGGGGTAGCCTTCTATTATGTCAACCGCGTCGCATGATCGATTCGCAAGCGGGATAATAGATGCATCTATGGTTCGTGTCGTTCGAATCTCGGCAATGCACATTTATTTTTGCGTCGCTTCGGTCGTACGCCTTGGCATACTATCTGCTATGTGACGATTGAAAGTATCTTTATTTTTATCAATTAAATGATTCCATGTGGAAGAGAACTTGAGGCTTTTATTGATATTATTATTTGATATTTGCGGGTAGCTTGTAGTTCATATACTTGATAATCCATGCCTACTTGATTTCCATGACTGTTAATCCTGTCTAGATTTATTTAATCATATCATTGTTAATGACCCTAGTGAGTAATACGTTTACCTCTCGTCACTACTTCTTCGAGTTTAGACGGAGTACTCACTGGGTACATATTTGTTTATATGTGCTCATGCTATACTTTTGTACTTAATTGTACAGGTTCTGAGGCTGGTGCATCTGGTTATCATACCGGAGCGCGATCGTGAGATTACTTTCTGGATTAGACTACACGGTGAGCTGCTCTCTCTGGCTTTCCTCAGCAGCCCTGTGGAGTTTCTGCTATTTCTTTTGATATTTTTGTCTACCCCTTTCAGACGGTTGTATATTTATTTTGTCTACTTTGTATATTCCACTAGTCGCCTGTGGACTTGTGACACTAGGTCTTGGCACATGTAGTTGACGTACTAGCATTTTGCTACACTGAGTATGTTAGCAAACGATTTTGAGCTACTATGAAATTTAATTGCCTCATTTAAACCGCTTTCATTAATGGATTTCTTAACTTAAAATTGGAAATTTTCTTGAAAATCCTAATAAGTAAAGTAACCTCGTTAGTAAACAAATGTTGGCTTGCCTGACTCCGGTGTTGGGTGCCATCACGACCTGAGTAGAATTTGGGTCGTGACACTAATGGAATCAACTGAAAAAGCGTCTCAAATGAGATAAAGAAAAATTTATTTTGGAGAATTCAAGGTATAATCCATCACAATTGGATTTAGAAAGTATGTTAACTTTTATATGTAACTTATTAATGTTATTACTTTATAAAATTATTCAGAAGGCATTCTACTGGGATTCTTCATTGATAGTGCGGTGCGGATCCAATGGGAGCGTAGGGCAGCAAAAAGATAAAGTGATTTTGTTAGCAAACTAAAATCAAATGGGGTGCAACCAGACATTATTGCAAATAATGTGTGGAAAAGTTGGTTGAGACTTTGGAAAGATCCTAAATGTGTTGAAAAGTCAGAAATAAATGCAAAAAATCGTTGTGCTGGGAGCGGAGTTGCCACTGGGACTCACACAGGTGGCTCTATCAGTGTTGGGGAGTATCGCAAGAGACTTGTAAGTGGATATAAAATATCTGAAAATCTCATTTAAGTTTGCACTAATTTGAATTTGAAAATCTTATTTAAGTTCGGTAAGTTATGAGTTGTGGGTTGTCTCTTGTTCTGTTTTTAATATAATGTGCTTGAAATTATTGTTTGAAAATTTCTTTTCGAAAAAGTTGGGTTGTCAATGTGTTCCGAAATTGTAGTTAGCAGTTGGATAAAGGGATTTTAGGTGTTGATTTCTTTCTTGCTAGTTGTTGAGCTTTCTGTTTACAAGAGTGCCACCTTACTTGCTAGCTGTTGAGCTTTCTGTTTACAAGGGTGCCACCTTTCTTGGTGACCTAGCTATAGCTATATGATTCATGATTTAGGTAGCCTAAGTTCCTTTGGAGTTGGAGAAAGTAGTCTGTATTGGTTTGCTTAAACTGGTGCTCCAGTTCCATGTTGTCCTTCTTACATTCTCTTTTAGGCTTCATGTCCTTGAGAGTTAGTAATTAAGTTATTTGTAACTTAGCACCTGCTTGGACGAACAGCTTAGGACATGAGTAATACATATGGTACTAAAGACTGAAAAGAGTGTATTAGTGTGATGCATATGACTTGTGCAACATCATCTCAGTTTTTCTGCATTATATATCACTTTGTAGCAAGAAGAGATACCCAATACCTCTTCTCCTAGAAGGAAATATCACAATGAGAAGACTAATCACAAATCCAATCACCAATGGAACAGTATTGATGACTTTCCTTGGAATAACAAAATGATAACAGTGGAGCACATCATTGTGTGATGCTGCAAATGTAGGGAAAGCAATCAATGAAAGTGATGCATGAATATATTGTTCAGTCTTCACATAATCTTTACCTTTTTGCATATGTTGTTCTCTGGATTTGTATTGTCTGAAATGATCATTAAGGTTCCCTTTATTGATGTTCAAAGGTAATACTTACTAGCTTTTTTCTTTCAGCAGTATACTGTTGAAAGTGCTAGGATGATATACTATATTGTTATTTTTGAATCTTTACCTTTTTGAAGATGTTGTTCTACTGGAATGTGCTTGAGGCAGTCTAGTTTGAAATCTCCTAGAGCCACATCTACTTCATCTTCTGAATCTAGCTGCAGAATTGAACTAATAAATCAGAATACTACTCTAACTAGTCACAATTTGATTCTGATGAATCAGAATCTAGCTCTGTAGACCAGCATGAGTTGTGGGTTTTAAAGGGGTCAGTTTTCTTGGTGTTTCAACAGTATGCATATCAGTTTTGAACATTTCCTTTTGTTGCTCTATCTTCTTAATTGAATAACTTCTGTATAGGCTGTTAAAAAGGGTCGAGAACCAACATCAAGTGAGTTGCATTTGCACGTCCATACACATGATAATGATGGAAAATCTTTTGTTGCTGAGAAATCTCGAATCGTACATGTAAGATAACTTTTTAAATAATTTTATTGACTTTACTTTCATATATATTTTTTATTTTATAAATTGAATGCTCAATATTATTTAGTCTTTTATTTCATTAATTATTAACTCTTCTACGAGAAAATATAAGGAGATATTGTCGCACCCCTTTTCAACCCCCAAAAGAATGGGTGTTATTGATTGTTGTGGGTTAAAGGGTTTTTCCAATTGAAGTGACAATGTTGAAATAGGGATTATTTTATTGTTCAGAGTCGCCACTTGGAATTTATTTTTTCCGGTGTTCCAAGTCACCTTTTATTTGAATCCCTAATCAAAGGAAGATTTGACTCTTTTTTTATTGGTCCGCGAAAATAAAGTTCGGGTAAGGAATTTTGTTGACCGGGGAGAAGGTATAAGGCATTCCCCGAGTCCCGTGGTTCTAGCACGGTCGCTTTATTGACTTAAACTTGGCTTAAATTAATTCTAAATAAACTGCAATTTATTAGTTTTTGTATTTTAATTGTCCGCTTTTACTTCTTGATTATTAGATATTATCAAGGAAGATGATTTTTGGATAAATTACGTTGTCATAATCACGCTACGCAAGCGATTTCGTGAAGTTACACCGCGCCTACTAATTGCCTAGCGTTTAAATTAATAAGAAGGAAATGAGTTATTTTAATTAGTAACGAAAATCTTTATTTTCCTAGACTTATCGTTGGGAAAATTATGCAAATAAATGTTGGAACAACTCTATCTATTTTAAAGAAATGAGTTAAATTCTTGTTAAAAGAGAAATGGGCCATCTTATGAATTCTAGAGCTTTTGGGCTGCTGGAATTTATTAAAAAAACAGGCCAGCTAAAATATTTATTAACTTGCATATGATGTTCAACTTGTGTGGTCCAACTCTAATAACCAAATGGCCAACTGAAGCTAGCAAATAATCTTTGTAACAACTTATATAAAATATCCTTTGAATTTTAACATGCTAAATCATGGTAATAGAGACTCTCATATGAATCAAGACATTTAGTCCATCTCATGCTCAATCAAGAAGACAAGTACATTGGAAGTGTCACACTCTATTTTTAGAACAAATGGCCATAACAAATTATACATGAAAATAACCTCTTTTATTAAAAAAAACGAAGAACCTATATTCACCATATTCATTTAACCTTAACTGAAACTCCATTTGTGAATGTCTAAACAAGACTACTGAAAATTAGACCACTTAGCTTTAAAATAAAATCATAACTATGACCAAACAGTGGCTAATGAAAAGAAGAAGAAAAAAAAAAGTTTAACTTGGCAACAAACAAAGGAACAA
This sequence comes from Nicotiana knightiana, assembly GCA_005239525.1. Lineage (NCBI taxonomy): Eukaryota > Viridiplantae > Streptophyta > Magnoliopsida > Solanales > Solanaceae > Nicotiana > Nicotiana knightiana. The sequence goes on along the minus strand of ML371191.1, from coordinate 281 downwards.
ACATGAAACTACATGGGTTCAAAATTTAACACATACTCCTTTCACACAACCACACAACTGAGGGCCAAGCAGAATTATATCCTAAACTTTGGCATAAGACTAAAAATGCTTGACCCAGTTTAATTAACTAACATACTGTCATAACATTATCCAACACACAAGAGCATGTAAAAATGAAATACAATAGACGAATGAATCTACTAATACTTCCAGGCATCACTGTTTTCATTCCAACTTGATTTTAGGAGTTTACATGGTCCGAAAGTTACCTGGACAGAAGA
>ML371189.1:38145-48234 GCA_005239525.1 Nicotiana knightiana | reverse complement strand
TCAGTATTTATAATTCTGGCAGAGAAATATAAGCATTTTTAGTTACTTTCAACGGTAACAGAGATATCTACAATTGTCCATACCAATCTCAATTATGCCCTATGGGAGCTAACTGAAATAATTTAAGAGAAGGATAGTATATCAGGATCCAGCTGGGATTAGAGTAAAAGAAAATTGTGGATAGATTGTTATCATTATTTAACATTTTTTAAGGGTAGTGCAGAACATGGTAATAATTCTACTTTTGAAATATCCATATGGTCACTCTAGAATAGAACAGTAAAATATGAATACTAGAATATTCAGAAATTTCAGAAGATAGGCACTAGGATACTAGAAGGGATAAATATTTGCCTTAGTATGACTCCAGCCACTAGTAAAGAAAAAAAAAGAAAAGAATGTTAGGCGTCCCGAAGAGCCAGTGATATGAAGCAGGGGGAGCCAAATGTGAAAGAACGTCATGTTGAAGTCTTTATAATAGGGCGATAGATAGAGATATTAGCATGAGAATAAGAAGAGAGTAAATGAAACATTATGAGTAAGAGGTGATAAATGAGTGATAGCGGTAAATCAGAATATGGTATAATGATAAAGTCTATAGTCAAGTGAAGGAAAAAAAAATGAGAGGAGACATGCCTTGAGACAATACAAAAGTGTAAGCCATAAAGCCATACCCTCATTTCGAGAAATGAGTTGGTGACNAAAAAAAAAACAAACATGAATTAGGGATCAAAGGAATTGGTAATAGTCGACATCGTTTCAAAGATAGTGTTTCTACAATAATAGAATGAACAATAGAAGAATAACCTTTAAAGGTCATTCACGAAGACGCTTCCCTAAAGCAAGCACTATGAGCAGAGTTAAGCTTAAGGGGCTAAATGTGCCAGTTATACCACGTGTCACCCTTGTGTGTACGAAATTCAATTATACCTTGTGTAGAAGAGTTACCGCAAGGCGAGTAATGTCTGTGAAGATGTAGAAACAAAATGCCAAAGATGAAGAGGTAAATATCAAATGGTAAAGGAAGAATGTGGTAAAAGGTGAAAGGAATAATATTGCATTTATTCATATCCTACAGATATAATATAACTCCAGAACATTATGCAAGCATGATGTTGGGGAGAATCAATAAGGGTTTCACACTCGATGATATTGATATATAAGTGGGAATGAAAACTTGATACATAAGGATCCCGTACAAGAGGTAAGTTAAGACAAAGGACATAACCCAAGAGGCGTTACATAAAATAAAGATATGAGAGTGGACCAATGGGTAGTCAGTAGTTGATTCAGGAAGAGCCTAGTTATGGATAGATAGGAGGATATAGGCAAATTAGTAGATCATGCAAGATAAACGTAGTGAAACCCAGCATAGGAAATTCAGTCTCTTAGATACAAAATCGTAATCCTCGAGAAATATTCAGACAGGAGTTGGGATAGTATAAGTTACAATATAAGTGTTACGGAAATAAAAGAGAGTGCCACAATGGAGAAAACTGAAATTTCAATTCAGAAGAAACCCTACAAGCACAAGGGCATGGAGGTAAGTAACTAAGGATAATGATAGGCGAGTAAGAACATCAGAAATACCGTGGGATATACAATGTAATAAGGTCTCAGCTTTATAAGAGTTAGAAGTTCTTCCCTAAGTACTACAACGAAAGACTAGCTGAGGAAATAAGGAAGCAGGCTTCAACATAAGCATAGTGACCTAAAGTAGAAATGGTCTTGTAACATCAGTCTCACTATAATGTTGTATGCACTCCATAAGAAAGTGGAACCTATCGTAACTAATGAACGGAAGAAGAAAAAAAAATCAATCAAAAGTTGATAATTGAGATCATATGAGTTATAGGGAACTCCCGTATTCATGGGCACTAAGATAGGCCTATCCATGCAGCAAGTGGCAGAACGACCAGGAAAAGTAATTATTTACATTTAAGACAACTGAGAAGGCGTGAAAGGATATCTATGGTGCTAACATGATGAAAGTAAGGTTACGAGTAGTATAACTAGATGTGCGTAGGTCGCAAGCTAATCTATGGTAGAGCAACAAGGTTTTAGTTAGGCAGGAGTAAGGATAAGAAAAGGTGAGTGAGAAGGTGACGAGAATAGGTAATTCCTCGGGATTAAACCCATCACAACAAGAGAGCTGATGGTTTCCATACAGTTATAAAAATCTCAGGATAGCATGAGTGAACTCAAAGAAGTTTAAAACTGGGAGCAGTTAGAAGAGATAGAATGCTACCATGGTAGTAAAGTAAGGGTATAATTGTGATAAATGATAAGAGGATGACGTTTAGACCTTTGATTGAGTAATGATTAAGAGAACAAGTATTTCATGAACTGCACGTGATTAGAATACCCACATAATATGAATCACATTGGGATGCTATGAAATACAGTTATTGCATTATAGTATCGTCCCTAAGTGGATCAGGAAAATCACTTCAGATGTTCCCCGATGAGACGTGAGCCCTAGTGATGATATATTACATAAGAGATTTTAAATTATCAGTGATAGATTATAGATCGATATGAAGGTGAATCAACAATGAATGGATGAAAGTTAATAAGTATGAGATGAGATTATGCTGTCATTATTAAGATGGATGGTAATAAGGAAGCATTAAATGGCTTAGATTTATACATATAGGATAAACGGTGAGAGAAAAACCTGGATTTGGGTGACAAGTCTCCAGAATAATAAACCGAAGTAAGAGTTATGGTATAGTATGACCTACCTAGTAGTGGTAAAGTCACAAACATAGATAACTGAGGCTATGAAACAAGATATAGCAATAGTCGTAAGTTCAATAAAATACCAAACAAAGAACTTTAGTACACCTATAGATGCCCAGAGGGACAACTTGTCATAGTACAATATATCTTCACCAAGTGAATCATAAATATAGGTTAAAAGCTAACAAGAAATAAAAAAGGAGATAAGAGTCGCATTGGTGCACATTCAAGGTTAGAATTGTCTAGGCTGCATGAAAGAAAGTAGAAATAGTTACGATATTGAAAGGAGTTCGACCACAAGTCGTGGTGTGAGAAGGAGGCCTAAAGGGGGGAATGTTCTAGCCTTTGGATTTATTCACCGAACAAATCCCTAGATGCCAAAGACAATATTAAATTATTTGTAAGAGTTATTACTTAAGATATGGAAAGGTGCATTAGTCAACATTCGAGGACGAATGTTCCAAAGGGGGGAATGATGTTACACCCCATGTTTTCGTACGTGAGAGTACATCATAAGTCAATTGATGTAAGCTCAGAAATAAGATTATATTTGATGAAATATAAAGTAAGTTAATCATGTTACATTGGCGTTTACAAATATTTAAGATCATGAATAGCGAGTACCATGAGGGTTGGAAAGCTTAGAAGCTAAACCAATTGAAGAAAATAAGTTTCGTCAAAAGTCGACGAGTTTGGAATGTTATAACATGTACTTTAGGGTGAGACTATGGTTAATTACATGATAAGGAGGTTATTCTATGAGTTAATTTTTATCGTATAATAGTTGTATTCTACATTTTGAAGTCAATCAAGTTGTGGAACAAAAGTCGACAAAGGTCTTCACAAGTTACACTCATAATGTGCTTAAAATTAGGTCAAATGTAACTGTGATTTTCTCCCAATATACTTGGAATTATTAGATGATCTACCAAAAAAAATTAATATCTATGATTATAGTTTCCAATGCATTAAACTGTTCATCGATACGACATAGGAGTAGAGATATATTTGCAGTTTCACGAGACTGCGCAGACATCATAAGTGACAAGTAGGTGGATCACTAGAGCTTTTTGAGAAATACATTTCATGTGCTATATGAGGTCTTATTGAGACATATAATATACCAAATTGAAGGTCTTGGAATGTAGTTCCAACTCTCTTAACCGTTCGTTCACCCAACATCAGGATAAAAAGATATAAGCATCAGAATATGGACCAATCCTAGGGTGCCAAGCTAGGACCTCTTTTGACTTTTCCAAACTTGATATATATAAACCTTAGGTCGGCTTTCTCTTCATTATTCAGAATAAAACAACCAGAGAACACCCATAAACATAACCTCAAGCTATCTTCTAGGGTTTCAAAGAATATTATCATTCCAGGCAAGAAATCGAGAAGCAATAACATCAAAATGATCCCTACGACGTAAGTGTCATTGCCTGTCCTTTTTCTTTGTAGTTAGTTTTTGGAAGGTAATTCATAGTTAAGAAACGTATAATATCTGTATTTAAGTGTTTAAATATCAAGGAAGGTTTATAAATATATTTCCTAATAGTTAGAACTCACGCGACGGTGATCGGAAGCCGTGAGTTCGAGTCATTTGACTAGTAGCGGATTGTTTTGTGTATTTGTTGGGCTGCGTGTTTTACTACTTTTTTGTGGAGTTTTGGATGATCAAGGGTGTGGAGAAATACCATATAGATGTAGGGTTGTGAGCTGGTCATTTGTTGTAACATTCCCGGGTCGTTTGACACGACTACGGTGGTCGTCTTATGTGTGAAGTGATTAGGTTGTGTGTGGACTGTTTTGGGAGGCTCAATATGATTATTATTGATATTGTTTGGGATTTTTGGTGATTTTTTTGACTTGTGTGAAGTCATATAAATAGGGGAGGTGCTGTCCGTTTCATCGTAAAATAGGTTGTGGTCGATACATAATAGTTATGACGCTTAAACGATAACGATAGTGTCGTTTCTCTTATTGTAGATTAAGGAGTTGTGACATTTTCATAGCTTGAGGTTGGGGCAGTATATACAAGGTATGTGAGGATATCCCTTTCCTTCTTTTGCATGACTCCGATTATATATAATGCAATGAACGAGCTTCCAAAGATACTCTACTCTTAGAAGCTAGCAGTACTTACATTGTTTCCCTTCTTATGGAACAATTGATGTTAAGGTTGCTTCTCTTATTCTTATGTTATCAATGTTGTTGGTACTTCCTGATTCTTATAAGATTCTCGATGAAGAGTTAGCCCTAATGATGTGTACGGAGAATATCGACCTTACGTCGCTCCGAAATATTCAGAACATGATTCCAATGAGTCCTGCATGCATTATATATATGTATCTATTTTACTCTACCGAGCCGCGCTATAGTCGGCCGGGTATGGCACCTATTGTGCAACCACTGATCAGTTGGGTTTACCGAGTCCTCTTTGAGGCCGGGTATGATATGATGATGATGATGCCCACAGAGGCAAATGTTCTATGATGATGATGATGACCACATAGGCAGATGTTTAAAAAGATTATGTGTATATATGTATCATGCAGTTCATATTAAAGTCTCTTAGAAGCACTCAGATGCTACAAGTTGTATCTCCTACATCTCTCTTTACATTACTGTTCTTATTTATGCTTTCCGGCCTTACGTACTCAGTACTTTATTCGTACTGACGTCCTTTTATTTGTGGACGCTGCATGTCATGTTGCAGGTCCTAATAGACAGGTAGACAAAGCTCCCCCACCACAATAGGCTTTCCAGTTCAGCGGTTATAGGCGAGATCCCTTCTCCGGACTTGCCGTGGTCTTGGTATGCATTTTTGTTATAGATATTATGGGTATGTCGGGACCTTGTTCCGGCTATGTTGCATTACTTATGCTTTTTTAGAGGCTCATAGACAGGTGTCGACTCATGTATAGTTTGGTATGCCTTGTTGGCTAATTTTTGTTGTATAGTCTTTCATAGCAGCGTTGTAGCTCATACCTTTTATGTAGTTTCTTAGAAATCTTGTCATCCCATGTGATGTATGTTCATGACCCATATCTACCATTTATATTGATCTCGTTATCCCTTAAAGATAATAAGAAGGTTAGATAAAATTTACATTGGTGCTCGGCAAGTATGGCCCAGGTACTAGTCATGATCCTCAAGTTTGGGTCGTGAAACGATTCTTCTCAAAGGAACCCTAATGTAATGTGCAAGTACCATGGTACTCATGGTCATAGGACCGAGGATTGCAGGCAGCTTCAAGAGGAGATAGCCTGATTGTTCAATGAGGGGCATCTTCGAGAGTTTCTCAGCGACCAGGCAAAGAACCACTTTCGAGAGAGAGATGCAAACAGGAAGAATGAACCAGAAGAGCCCCAACATGTCATTCACATGATCATCAAAGGAGTCGATGTCCCACAGGGACCTATATTCAAACGAACGAAAGTATCTATCGCAAGGGAGAAACGGACTCGGGACTACATGCCCCAGGATACTCTCACATTCAGCGAGGAAGACATCGAGGCCTTATCTCAGCCTCACAACAATGCACTGGTAATTTATATCCTTTTAAATAAATTTCAAGTTAAACGTGTGCTTGTGGATCCAGGTATTTCGGCCAATATAATCAGGTCGAGGGTCGTGGAGCAGCTCGGGCTGCTCGACCAAATCATACCCGTTCTCGAGTCCTGAATGGATTCAACATGGCGAGTGAAACAACGAAGGGGAAAATCATCCTCCCAGTCAACGTGGCCGGAAAAATACAAGACACCAAGTTTCATCTCATCGAAGGTGACATGAGGTACAATGCCTTACTTGGAAGGCCATGGATACACAACATAAGGGCAGTGCCATCAACTCTTCAGCAAATGATGAAGTTCCCGACAAAGGATGGAGTAAAAATGGTGTATGGAGAGCAACATGCAGCTAAGGAGATGTTCGCGGTGCATGACTTGGCACCAATATCGACGCCTTCCACCTCGGAGAATTCAAAAGACAAGCAGGTAGCCAAATAACAACCACAGTCTATACCCTCGGTTGAACTCGAGGGACAAGTGATTGGTGAGCAGGTGGTCGAGGACAAAGAGGAAGATTTCCTCACCCCTCGAACCTTCGTCTCCCTCGAGGAGTCAGATGCAATGAAGTCCACAATCGAGGAGCTCGAACATGTGGTATTGGTAAAGCACGAACAAAAGGTATACCTGGGAACGGGATTAAGACCCGTACTCAGGGAAAAACTCATTCCATTCCTTATTGATAACATTGATTACTTTGCTTGGTCCCATTTAGATATGACAGGGATCCCACCGGAGGTAACCTCCCATCGACTAAGTGTTGACCCCAGGTTCAAACCGGTGAAACAAAAAAGGAGACCTCAATCTGAGGTAAAGCATGCATTCATCAAAGATGAGGTAACTAAACTTCTCAAAATAGGATCCATTAGGGAAGTAAAATACCCCGAATGGCTAGCTAACGTAGTAGTAGTCCCCAAAAAAAGGGAATAAACTTAGAATGTGTGTAGATTACAAAGATTTGAACAAAGCATCCCCAAAAGATTCCCTCCCAATGCCCAACATCGACCGATTGATCGATGCCAAGGCTAGCCACGAGATCCTTACCTTTCTCGACGCCTACTCCAGGTACAATCAAATTCAAATGAACCCGGAGGACCAGGAAAAGACTTCGTTTATCACGAAGTATGGTACATATTGCTATAATGTAATGCCTTTCGGGCTAAAAAATGCGGGAGCAACATATCAACACCTAGTTAATAAGATGTTTGAACATCAGATAGGCGAGTCTATGGAAGTTTACATTGATGACATGCTAGTTAAGTCCCTGCGCGCAGACGATCATTTGACTCATTTGCAGGCGACGTTCGATATTCTGAGAAAATACAACATGAAGCTCAACCCCGAGAAATGCGCTTTTGGAGTTGGCTCGGGCAAATTTTTGGGCTTCATGGTGTAAAACAGGGGGATAGAGATCAACCCCGATAAAATCAAAGCCACCGAGGAGATCACCATAGTGAACAATGTGAAAGCCGTGCAACGGCTGACCGAGCGGATAACTGCCTTAGGCCGATTCATCTCAAGGTCATCAGATCGGAGTCACCATTTCTTCTCCCTACTAAGGAAGAAAAACAACTTCGCGTGGACTCCGGAGTGTCAACAAGCCTTGGAAGAGCTGAAACGGTATCTCTCGAGCCTGCCCTTGCTTCATACTCCGAAGGAGGATGAAACACTATATTTATATTTGGCCGTGTCCGAAGTAGCGGTAAGTTGCGTGTTGGTTCGAGAAGAAAAAGGTACGCAATTCTCTGTCTATTACATAAGTCGGACCCTAGGAGATGCTGAAACCAGGTATCCGCACTTAGAAAAACTAGCTCTTGCATTAGTAAGTACATAGGAAATTGAAACCTTATTTTCAATTCCATTGTATATGTGTATTAACTATATATCCACTTCGAAACGTCTTGCATAAGCCCGAATTATCGGGCCGATTGGCCAAATGGGCCTTCAAACTTGGAAGGCATGATATCGAATATCAACCTCGAACAACTATCAAGTCTCAAATTTTGGCAGACTTCGTGGCCGATTTTACGCCTGCCCTCGTGCCCGAAGTGGAGAAAGAACTCTTGCTAAAAATGGGCACATCATTGAGGGTATGGACCCTCTTCACTGATGGTGCCTCGAATATGAAAGGGTTCGAGCTTGGTGTAGTTCCAAAAACGCCTACGGGCGGCATATTAGACAATCTATAAAAACTTTGAAGTTGACTAACAATGAGGCCGAGTATGAGGCCATGATTGCATATCTCAAATTAGCAAAAGGCCTAGGAGCAGAGGTCATAGAAGCGAAATGTGACTCTCATCTGGTTGTAAACCAAGTAAATGGGAGCTTCGAGGTTCGAGAAGATAGGATGCAAAGATATCTAGACAAGCTTCAAGTGACATTGCATCGCTTCAAAGAGTGGACTCTGGTTCACATACCTCGAGAATAAAACAGCTAGGGCGATGCACTCGCGAACTTGGATTTGTCTGTTGAAAAAGATGACATAGCCCCGGGGACCGTCGTACAACTATCAAAATCGATGATCGAAGAAGGCCATGCTGAAATCAACTCAACGAGTCTAACATGGGATTGGAGAAACAAGTACATCGACTACTTGAAACATGGGAAGCTCCCCGCGAACCTAAAATAATTGAGGGCCCTTCAAGACAAAGCAACTCGATTTTCACTCTTTGAGAATGGAACATTGTATAGGAGGACCTTCGACGGACCACTAGCGGTATGCTTGGGACCAGGAGACACCGACTATGTACTACGAGAAATCCACGAAGGCACTTGTGGCAACCACTCCGATGCCGACTCCTAAGTTTGAAAGGTAATCAGAGCACGGTATTACTGGGATAGCATGGAAAATAACACCAAGGAGTTCATTCGAAGATGTGACAAATGCCAAAGATTCACACCGATGATTCATCAACCCGGTGAACAACTACACTCAGTCCTTTCCCCGCGGCCATTCATGAAATGAGGGATGGACATCGTCGTCCCCCTACCAACGGCGCCAAGTAAAGCTAGATTTATCTTATTTATGACTGACTACTTCTCGAAATAGGTAGAAACGCAGGCCTTCGAGAAGGTAAGAGAAAAAGAATTCATCGACTTCATATGGGACCACATCATATGCCGATTGGGGATCCCCTCCGAGATTACATGTGATAATGGGAAACAGTTCATCAGCAGCAAAGTGTCGAAATTCCTCGAGGATCATAAATCAAAAGGATCCTATCGACGCCTTACCACCCAATAGGATAGATAGGATTTGTAAGAAATAGTACAACTCCGTGCTAAACCATTGTACAGCTGTACCAATAGTATTCTTAGTCATAATTAGAAATGTACCATATTAGGGTTTTCCCCTCCTATATAAAGGGGACCCCAATCATTTGTAAAGATAACCAATTTCACTGCAATAGAACATTCTACTCTGCTCTTCTTGTTTAACGTGCTCAACATTATTCCTCACCTTTATTGTTCTTCATTTATTGTTCTCCATTTACTGTTCATAATTTACTGCTAAAGACTGACCTCGAGACCCCTGAGGTCACTGAGCTCGAGGCCCCCAGTTCTGTGACAACATTGATTTAGCTATCACATTCTTCTTACTTACACTTATCTTTTCTTGATTATTAACTATTATTATAATAAATCACATATTTTTAGATCCACAAATCAAATATAATTGTTAATACCATTTTTGAGGTAAACAATTGTATACCCAAAAAATATGTATTTTTTTGTATATTTTATGATTGTGCGTGTATATATATATATATATATATATATA